>PVIJ01014881.1:0-38770 GCA_004024925.1 Scalopus aquaticus
GGGGGGGGGGGGGTGCCAGCGCTCACTTGCCTAACGACTAATGGTGCTGAACACCTTTTTGTGCGCTCACGGGTCATCTGCATGGCTTCGGGAAAACGTCTATTCCAGTCCTTTGTCTTTTTTATTTTGGAGTTGTAGAGTCCTTTATACATTCTAGATGCGCCTCCTTGTCAGATGCACGATTACAAGATTTCCCCCGCCTTGGGAGTTGTCTTTTCTAATTGGTATGACTTTTGCAGACAGGCAACAGTGTGAGTACCCTTTGATCTTACAGTTTTACTTTTAAGATTTATCTTAGAAAAGTAAGAAGTGGAATGAGAACACAGAGATATAAACAAGAACACTCCACAGAGCGCTGTTTAAACTGACTCTCCGGCTCACCTCACACCAAATACAGAAGTGAGGGCGGCTTGGATCGGCCTTCTAAATGTAAGTACTGAAGATGAAGCTTCCTGAGGAGAACACAGGGGAATTCTTAGGGATCTTCAGTTTGGCAAGGATTTTTCAGATAGGTCATACAAAGCATGCGCTGTAAAAGCAAACAACACACAGTTCACAGGCTTTCATCAAGGTCAGCTGAAAACGCGGCCCCGTGGCAAGAGCAGATGAGACTGCAGAGCTCCGCTCCCCGGGGCTCCCTGCTGCCGCCGGGGCCGCCGCCACTCTCCAACATCTGGGTTCTGCTTTGACACTGTGCACTTGAGTGTGCAACACTATGTAAGGAGGGGCTGGGGGAGGAGCTTCTTCAAAACAGCTTTCCTTTTGAGGGCCTCCCTGGTGGCGCAGTGGTTAAGCGCTGTGCTGTGGAACTGTCGGCAACCGCGATGTGAGTTCGACACCACCCGGCTGGAGAGATTCCCACATGGCGCTGCAGACCTCTCCTGCCTCGCCCGCTGCTCCCCTCAGCAGTGTGTCTCCCTTGATCTGCCTGTTCTACTCCCCACTCTGTCTCTGGTGAACCCTCTGGCCGCGCCACGCCTCTGGCCTGTACCCCAGCTTGTATGCATAAATAAATAAATATTTAAGAAAAACAAAACAAAACAGCTTTCCTTTTGAAAGGGAGGAAAAAGTGAATTTCCATCTCATCATTAATAGAAAGCAATATTCAACTGGCCGGGGACAGGGTAGCATGCAGATCTGGAGTGATTTTTTTTACTTGTCACTGTCAGAAATAAGAACACCCCGTAGCTTTCTGAAGAGCTTAGTATCTAATCTGGTCAGCAAGCTTCAGAGATGTAACTGGATAATAACAGTTGAAGATTATTCTGCAAAAGAGGTTCGCGCACATAGCATGATCGCACATAGCATGATCTCACGACTATGTGGAGATTAGCTACACTGAAGGAAAATAATTCACAAGGTAGACAGTAAAGGTCTGTGCTCTGGACTCAGGAAGGCTCTGGGCCCTCCCAGCGCTAATAAACCCTGGAACCAGCAGAGGCAGGAGGCGCCAGACAGGAGGGTGGTAGCAGACAGCCTGGGGAGACCACGGCTGAGGGGCTGAAGCTCCAGCCCAGGAGAGCCTGGGGACAGACCCTTAGTGGAGCAAGGAATTACTTCAGTAGCACAATACAGAACACTCACAAGCAGGTTTCCAGATAATCTGATGCGACAATCCACTCAGTACGGTCAAGAGAGAGGGACAGATGAGCGTGCACTTGAGATCCCCACCACCCATTACAAACGGCCAATTTTATCAGATAATTAACAAAATAGACATGGTGGTCTGGAAAGCTGGCTTCTGTCAAAGCCGCTCTGCCCCTTAACAGGGGAGATACAAGATGGATGTGCTGCAGACATTTTTTAATGTCATCCGTTTTTTAGTTATCCGACTGCAACGCCACAAACCCCAGGGCCTAAGCAGAGGAGCGTGAGCTCCATGGAGCAACCCCTGGAACCACACAGTGCAGGTGCTCCTGAGGCGCTCCCCGAGCAGAAGCGCCGTGGCAAGGCCCTCCAGGCCAGCACCCTCCCGCCCCGCTCTGCTTTTCGAAAGGCAGATGTCTGGGGCAAGGGCTTAAAACCCCTTTTCAGGGCCTCCCCGGTGGCGCAGCGGTTAAGCACTGCGCTGTGGAGCTGTCGGCAGCGGCGACGCGAGTTCGACGCCCGCCGGGGAGAATCCCACATGGTGGGGCAGACCTCTCCTGCCTCGCCCGCTGCTCCCCTCAGCAGTGTACTTCTGATCTGCCTGTTCTGCTACCCGCTCTATCTCTGGTGAACCCTCTCGCCGCCCCATGTCTAGCCTGTACCCCAGCTTGTATGTATAAATAAAAAATAAATCTAAAAAAAAAATAAAATAAAACCCCTTTTCACACTCTGCATTGTTTCTCAGCTCTTCAAAAGCAGCGCTGAGGCCACAGCCTCTGGACGGCAGCCACCCGAACACAGAGGCTGAGACCCGGACCCCGCGCCAGAACGGAGCCTCGCTCACCCCACTGAGTGGGCCACCCCACCCCACGCCCGATCCTCACGTCCCCCCCAGAGGCTGGGATTTTCAGGGGCAGCTGGATGTGACTCATCAGCGCACATGAAGATGAAACTGACGGGGCAGCAGCACACAATGCCACCCCAGTTTGCAAGCAAGAACCCCAGCGGCTCCTGCCGCCGGCCTCGAGGCCCTGTGCCGGGAACGCCGCCAGAGGGACCGTTCCTCCTCTGGGGAACTCCCCGGCCGAAGCAAAGTCACACAGGATGGTGACAGACGCCAGGCCAAAAGGCTGGCGGGTCAGTTGGGCAGCAGCAGGCCGGAGCAGGTGGGCTCCTGAATGGGTCAGGCCCGTGCCAAGTGAGGCAGAGGCCACCAGGCAGCAGCCCGGTTCCGGAGGCTCCTGCTCCCGGCCCCCCAGGAGCCCACCATGGCTGCCGCCCAGCTGGCCTGCCCGCTGGACCTGGGTGTCGGCATCTGCGCTGGGAGGGTGACGAACCACCCTCGCTGCTGCTGGGCAGAGAGCACGGAGGGCAACACGCCTCTGGATGGGCAGCCCCCGCCGGCCTCGCTGGGAAGGCGCTGCGGGGAACAAGAGGCCGCCGTTTCAGAGCAGAGCAGCGGAGCGGTCAAGCCGAACCAAGTGGGGCTTTTTCAAGACAATGGTGGCTTTGTCCAGAGGCTGCAACAGCCCGGCTGAAAACCCAGGCTTACTGCTCTAAGCTCGGCCCCTCTCGTCCCCGTGACTTGGAGACACCGTGCGTTTTCAGAAAGAAAGGAAAAAGTCACACAGCGACAGGCATCAGCGAGCCAGGCGACGCAACAGAAGGCGGCCAGCTGCCACGCCAGGCCACGTGTCCCTGGAGCCGGCTGTTTTGCAGCCGAGATCTCCTCCCCGGGAGCTGCAGGTCCCTGGACAGAACTGAGGCTCTTCCGCCAGCCCGCCAGCGAGCCCAGCCCACACGGGGCACACCGCCGAGAGGCAGGCTTCTCCACGACCTGCGGTGACTCGCACGGCCACACTCTGGAGACCTCGATGAGAGCTGCGTGCTGGGGCTGCTCCCCAACCTCCCAAGAGTCCCAAGGTGCTCAAAGCTGCTCTCCGGGCCCTTGAGGGCAGGAAACAAAGAAATCCTCTGCAGGTTCTGAAGAACTGGGGGGAGGCCAGCAGATCACTATTTCTCACACCACTCCCTGGCCTGCTCACTTCACCCGTATTTTACCAATCAGGGGCCATCACCGCAAGCACAAACACACCCAGAGCTCCAAGGAGCCAGCAGCAGCATGCAAACAGATAAGCAAAAGAACTTATCAAGACAAAGAGCAGCTGGTACATACAGGCCGAGCCGGCCCGACCATAAGCTATAGACCTTGGTAGGCTGCTCTGAGAAACATCTAGAAGAGGCCACGCATACCACAGGTGAGTCCCCAGCCCCACCTGATGGCTGGCTCTCAGGCACTGTGCAAGGACAATGCCAAGGACAAGCCAGAGGCTGAGCTGCTAACAGGGTTCTTTGCTTTTGTGAGGAAGCTTTCATCCCACAGGACAAAGCCTCTGCCAAGGTTTCTCATGAGGAAAAACATCATGGATTCCAAAGCCTGAGGGAACTAGAGACTAGTGGAACAGATAAGGGGGGAGAGCTGGAGGCTGGGCCCCAAGGGGCTGAAGCGGAGCCCTGGGGAAGGGGCCTGAGCAGGACACGGCCCCTGGTGGCGCTGACAGGCGGGCGGCCTGACCCAGGTGCCGGCCTAGTCAGCCCCCCACGGCTGTCCTGGTGTCTCCGACCAGCCCCTCCACCCCACTCTGCGGCCGTGTAGGGGGTGAGGCGGGGGGGTGTGGGGGGGACCAGAGAAACCCTACAGCGGTCAGGCTGGCCGAGTCAGGGCTTGCCATCTCTGGTCTCCGTGAAACAGAAAGTATTTAAATTATTTTCCAGAGAGGTGAGGCAGCCCTTGCCTCGGTGGCCTGATTCACACGAGCACGGTGTTCCGTGACTCCAAAACGTGCATTCTGGCTGGGGCCCCACCTTCCAGAAGCTCTGGCTCTCCCCGCCATGGGGCCAGCAGAAGCAGGGGACAGCACTGTGACCCGGTGGTGAGGCCCTGGGCTCAGTGAGGTGCACATACACTGATGTGCGCTGCCCCCGCCCCCCGCAGGCAGGAGGGACGCCCTCGAAGCAGGGGCTTCAGCCCAGCTTCCCACCTTGCCCCCACACACCTTGTTCCTGAGGGTGGGAGGGTGTGCCATGCAGGGGCTGCCGATGTGGCTAACCCCTACCTTTCCTTAAGAGTCCTGCTGGGGGCCTCCCTGGTGGCACAACGGGTCAAGTCTCAGCACTATGAAACTATCGGCAGCCACTGCAGCATGAGTTCGATCCCCGGCCAGGGAGCTTCCCACAGGGCGCATCAGACCTCTCCTGTCTCCCCACTGTTCCCCTCAGCAGTGTGTTTCAGTAGATCCGGCTGTTCTGCTCCCCGCTCTGTCTCTGGTGAATCCTCTCCCCCCCACACCTCTGGCCTGCACCCCAGCTCTTATATGCATAAATAAATAAACCTTTTAAAAACACAAACCAAAAAGAGTCCTGCTGAAAGGTTCTCAAGGGCCCTTTCTGGAGGAAGCAGGCGGCAGGCAGAGGTGCACTTTCTGAGGTGTGGCAACGGAGGTGAGCGCAGAGGGGCCCAGGGGGAGGTGAAGGGCCTCAGCAAACTCCAGAGAGGGACTCACTGAGTAACATCCATCCACAGTGCAACGTTATTCAGCCACTATAAAATACTGCAGATAAATAATCTGGGACTTGGGAAAAAGTTCACCATCTATTAAATGGGGGAAAATACACTCACCACGCCAAGAAAAATAAAAACAAGAAAAACAGGCAAACAAACATCCCGCCCTGGAAGGATAAACATCAAGGAGCTGAGAGAGGTCGGATCTAGGTATCACCCCCCTTCCATCACCCCACGATGCTCGGGAATAGAGTCAAATTCCAAAAAGGCCCTTGGCTTGGAAGGGTAACTCTCGGCAAGAGGAAGCACTCCATCTCTGAGAAACACAAATTCTACTTCAATCTGGCTTCCAGGCAGAAGTCATGGCGTTTAAGAACCACGAGCTATTTGTCAACACCTTTACGGGTCAGAGCAAATGCAGACAGAAACGCGGGGCTCGAGCACGGAACACGCGTGCAGGGCAGCTGGGTGCGCCACGTGGAGGGCTCGAAGGGCACGGCCATTCCTCTTACCACCCCCCTACACACACTCACTATAATAGAGGAAGCAAAGCCCAGGCGTGGAATGTCCTGTAAAGCTTGCCGGTTCGAAAATTTAACCAGGAGCCAGGAGAGAGGCTCCTTCAATCTCATTTAAATTATGGCTTTGTTTCAACTATCACCAAATGAGCTGTTTGGAGTTCAGTGAAATTATTATTCCTTTCTTACATGCCAGAAGCACCACATAAAAACAGCCCCACCCCAGCCAAGTTCGGTGATGAAATAAAGGGATAATTTTCCCAAATGACCATAAAGTCAAATTAACCTGCAGACCAAGCATTTCACAAAACGGAGACTCAATCCTCCAACCCCAAAACCAGATCATTTAAAACAAGTGCCCGCCCTCCTCCCAACTCCAAGTGAGTGTCTGCTGGGACAGGCAGCCTCAGCCTTCTGCCAGGCGGTCTGAGAGGCACACAGGGCAGGGGTAAGGAGGTGCGAAGATAAGCGAGAACACCTCAGGATGGTCCTCCTGACGAACTGACCTGGGGCAAAAAGCATGACCCACACCTTCATCTCTCAGGCCAGAACTCACCTCTAACTCATTCACCCGGATTACCTAATGCCTGATCTTAGATGTTAAATTATAAATTGAACCAAAATGTAAAAGCAGAGCTCACATATAAATTTGGGTTTCTTCCGCTG
The DNA here is from genome assembly GCA_004024925.1 of Scalopus aquaticus. Lineage (NCBI taxonomy): Eukaryota > Metazoa > Chordata > Mammalia > Eulipotyphla > Talpidae > Scalopus > Scalopus aquaticus. The sequence continues at coordinate 6,334 of PVIJ01014881.1, forward strand.
TTTTAAATATGCCAGATCTTTATATCCCTGGGCCCACATTCATAGCAAGAATCACGTGAGAGTGATGCAGTTACGCCCTTTGATCAGGTATATACTCTCTTATTCACCACCGACCCCACCACTCCCTATAGTCTTTCCATTACTGAGGCCAAGGCAATTGCAGTTTATGTTTGCAGGGTTTTCATAATAACGAAATATTTCTCTATAGCCAGGACTTTACCAAGAGGCGGCCAATAAAACACAGAAAAAGTCTTGTTGATGACTCTCCTCATTCCCTGGGCCTCGAGGGTACCTGAGTTTGGGACCCCTGCCTCAGACCATGTTAGGAGGAAAAGGTCTGAACAGGATAACCTTAAGAGTATATACCTGATATATACCAGGCTCCAGGATGAGCTGGAGAGAATAATTCCTGAGTCCACTCTGAAGCAGGGAAACGCTCCAGGAGCCAATCGTTCCCCAGAACAGATGGAAGACAGAGAATCGTGAAATTTCTAGATGCGGACATATTTCACAACCTTAAGATCACATGGTCTAGCGCTTCTCAAGTCAGATTCCCTAGAGAAAATGGTGAGAAGCTGAGTTGTGTGGAATAGTTTCTAAATCACACGGTGTATCATACTCTGTACTTTATATCCCATGAAACTCACCCTTCAGAAGGCACTGGCTTGTACTAAGTTCAGAGTCGTGCCGCCCTCGCCAGTCTGACCTGAGAACACTTTCATCGCTCCCTCAAATGCCTCCCACCCAGGAGCACTGACTTCCCTGCCCTCTCCAGCCCCCGCTCCATCCCTGCTTCTGTGGCCTGCTCTGGACAGGACCCTATACTGGCCGCACCCATAGGCTTCTGCCCCTGCCCCTGCCCTCACGCTGCACAGCCGGGGTCAGTACTTGATTCCACAAGTTATTTTCAGTGTTTTTACAAGGCCTCTTTTTTTTGCCCTTCATAAAGCCACCGTGATCTTTCTTTTTCAGTAATCCAACTTTTCTCGTCTTCCTTGCCAAGTGTTCAGACATCCAGCACGCTCAGAACGGTGCAGGGAGTGTGCACTGCCCCACCTGGAGGCGACAGCGAAGATCCTGAGACGCTTCTCTCTTCTCAGATTCATCTGTCCGTCATCGGTTTTTTATTGTTTTTTTTAAGATTTATCTATTTATGCATACAAGCTAGGGTGCAGGCTGGAAGTGTAGGGTGGCAAGAGGAATCACCAGCGGCAGAGCGGGGAGCAGAACACGCAGACTGACCGAAATACACTGCTGAGGGGAGCAGCAGGCGAGGCGGGAGAGGTCTCCCGCACCATGTGGGAATCTCCCGGGCCGAGCATCAAACTCGCGCCACAGCAGCCAACAGCTCCACAGCACTGCGCTTAACTAACAGTCGCGCCACCAGGGAGGCCCCTTGTTCTTGTTTTTTAAGCAGTGGTTCTCCAAGTGTAATCTGGAGTCCCTGAGACCCTTCTGGGGGTCCATGATGTCAAAACTATTTTCATGATCCTACTAAGAGGTTACCTGCCTCCCCACTCTCCTGCTCCCAATAGCAGATGGGGGTGCCAGATGTGCGCCATCATGACAGATGCGCACGAGGCCGACGCGGGCATCCCGCTGTCCTCTCCTCAGACACTACCCAGACAGAAGAGAGATGAGCAGGGTGTAAAACGTTACTCTCGCCATTGCTATTTTTGAAATGCGATTTTCTATAAAATGCCATTCATATTAACATGCAATAGGTTTTTTTTTTAATGCTTTAACAAAGATTCTAAATTTTTCTCAGTTTTGCATTTCTACTTCTCAATTTTGCATTTCTACTATGGTAAACATCAGTAGATACAACCCACAAGACCAAATGCTGTCTGGGGGTCTCAGTATTCCAGAGTGAACAGGGGTCCCGAGATCACCATGAGTTAGAACAGCTCTTAAAGCATTTCAAAGAGACGTGTGGCCCAGCACGCTTTCCACCCCGGGCAGTGTAACGCTGACCAGACTCCAGGATTTGTAAATGGGTCTTCTGTTTTGGGTGAAATTTCATGTAATAAAATGACAAGTCTAAAGCGTACTCTTCGATGCATTCTGGCAAATGTATCCACAGTCACTCCCTACCAACATGTGAAACTGGCCCCCTCCTAGAAATTTCTTTTGGGCCTCTTCCCAGTCGGCCCCTCTGCCTCCAGAGGCAAGCACTACGTGATTTTTTCCCGCCACGGACTAGCTAAGCCAAGGCTAGAAAGTCAGAGGACGGAGTCAGAATCTACTCCCGGAGGGGCTCCTTTCATTCAACGACGGCCTGAGGGGCCTCCACATTGCGGCGGCCAGCCGTTCTCCCGTCTTCGCTGCGGAGTGAAATCTTTCCAAGGCAGCAGCTCAACAACAGAAGGGCCACAGAGGAAAAACGAGGCTGGTAACCAAGAGCCTGGCCTGACCCTAGCCAGCCGCTCTCCGGCATTCGCTGGCTTTCCTCAACACTGAAGAGCCCCTGCTCAGCGGGCCCCGGGATGTGTCACCAGCCGGGGCGCCGCTGTCCCGTAGTGCCCCAGCCAGCTGTCTTCCACCACACCCACTGCCACTTCCTCTGCTCACCCCGCAAGGAAGCCTCTCAGAGAACGTGAATGGAGGGAATGGAGAGTTGCCATCCAAACAGCCACGCATGGGGCTTCCTCACAAACACTGTCAGTGAGAGGAGGGACAAAATGACAAATGTGGTATGTTCGGGACAACGAACACCTCGCGGGGTAAACGGGAAACTACTGCTCTGCATGGAGTGAACATGCTCAGAGGGAACAGCTGACACCAAAGGCCACCAGCGTAGGTCCCATTCATAAGGAATGTCCAGAAAAGGCAGGTCTGCAGGCTCAGAAGCAGAGCAGGAGTGGGCGAGACCCAGGCCTGACGGTGGCCGTGGGGTGGCATCTGCAAAGACACGCGCACGTGACTACAAGCCAATGTCACGTCGGTTTAAAAAAAGCCCCCCCATCTTCCTTCCCTACTTCCCTGGGCCAATTTTTGGATGGGGCAGGGTAGGGCGGGGCGGGGTGCTCTGCTCTCCCCAGAAAGCCTCATAACCTAATAAAGTGTTTCAGACCCTCAAAAAAAAAAAAAAAAAAAAGGGCAGATTGCTGGTTGTCTGGGGCTAAACTGGGAACTGGGATTAAGAGAAAAAGGTTTAGTGGGTGATGGAATGTTCTGGGCTGGATTGTGATAATGATTTCACAACTAAAAACACAAGTGAACTGTACACGTCATAAAAGTGCATTTTATGGTATGTAAATTATACCTCAGTAAAGCTGATAAAAAACCCCTTGCCTGTCTACATGTGGGTGAAGCGGTCTGATCAAAGCAGGAAAAGACCTAATAATTTAGAGTCCAAAGGGGGCGAGTTAGAGACCCTGCTACTCACCTGCAAACGCTTGTCAGAAACGGCGCTGAGACAGAGGCCTGCGCCCGCTAAGGATTCAGTAAACAAAAGGGCCCTTACACCACCTTTCCCTAAGGCTCCGCATCCTCCCGCCGGCCCAACCAGCCACCAGGCAGCCACCCACGAGCCTGTGGAGAGGCTCTTTCAGTTGTCTCTCAAAAAACTTGAGTACTGGGTCAAGTTCTAGAACTAGAGTACTGGTAAAGCTCTGGAAACTAGATGAACTCCCCCATTCTCTAGATAAGAAGCTGTTTTTTGTTCTGATGAGTGAGTTTTCCTCACGGTGACAGACCAGAAGAGCCGCTTCCCCGTGCTCACGGCCCCAGAAGAGAGGGTGGCCGCTGGCTCTCGGAATGTTCAACAGCGAAGCCGAGCCACCACACCCTCCCTGGCTCCCCGCTCCAGGGCCAGGAAACGCCCCAAACCTTTATTTCTACCAGGGGCCGAGTTCTCTCTACCGTCCCGCACAAGTCTGGCTCCTTAGCTTTACCCCCTACTGTTACTCATTCCGGGTCCTGTCCACTTCTGAGACTCAAAAACTAGTAAGGGCCTCCCTGGGGCGCAACCACCAGGGTTAAGTCTCAGCAGACCTCTCCTGTCTCCCCGCTGCTCCCCTTAGCAGTGGATTTCAGTAGGTCCGCCTGTTCTGCTCTCCACTCTGTCTCTGGTGAATCTTCTCACCCCCAACACCTCTGGCCTACACCCCAGCTCTTGTATGCATAAATAAAATAAATCTATTTTAAAAAAGAGAAGAAACTGTTTCTGGAATTATTTTTCAGTGCTTGGACACCCTCCTCAAGCTACCAAACACCCCTCTGCACCGCCTCCTTCGGAAGGCTTTTCTGCGGGCGCAGTCTAATCCCAAGGCCGTGGCAGTGCTGGGAGACCCTTCCACCAAAACTTCACCCGAATGCATAAAAATCTCATTCAGGATATAGCTCAGAGGAAAAACCGAAACCCTCCCCCCACCCCGTTCTGAATGGAAGCTTGACAACACCCCCCCCCCCCCCCCCCCCCGCACAGCAGGGCTCGAGGGGCCCAGGAGCCGGGACTGGCCAGGGCTGTATGGCAGCTGCTCTGGCCGCACCAAGGACGCCCTGGGTGTGCAGCGGCCGCAAACCGACAGCCCTCGCAGTCCTTCCCGCCCAGGGGAGCGCCGTCCCCACAGCCTGGAGTCAGGCAGCCCCTGCAGCGCGAGGAGGAGGGGTGTACCAAGGCCCCCGGAGCACACACACCAGCCGAGCCCACTGCTTGTCCGCAGCTGTCCGCAGCCTTCCTCACGCGCGATGGCCCTGGCTCGGGCCCCCATCAGCGCCCCAAGTCCAATCTGTCAGCAAGTCTAAAAAGCAGCCTGAACCCCCCACCTCTGCACCTCCACTGCTGCGCAGTCTGACCGTTCCCTCCTCACCTCAGGCCCTTGGAACCTCCGGGAAACATCCCCTCGCAGTTCCCGGGAGAGGCGCGTCCGTCCCCGGCACTGTGACAGCGCTGACCAGCTCTCACATCTCGGCTCCGCCTCCCCAGCCTCCCACCACGCACCTGCCCGCCACAGCCTGCCCACCTGGCCTTCTCTAGCTCCAGAGGCACCAAGTTCACACCACTCGGCCCGTGCCTCTGGCTCTTCTGCCTCCAGGAGCAGCGTCCAAGCCGGCCTCCCGCTCACCACCCAGGTTTCAGTGCCACCTGCGCGTGCCCCCGAGGCAAGGCCTCTGACCGCTGAGATGAAGCGCCTGTCCACAACCCGCCGGCCCGCCCCACCTTCCCTCTCGCCCATGATCTTCTCAGCGCCCGCAAGACAAAGCCGGTCTGTCTGCCGACTCCCCTACTGGAGTGTAAACTCCACGAGGACAAAGGACTCGTGTGTCCTGTTGCCTACTGAATCCCCAAGGCTAGAGCAGGCCTGGCACACAACAGAGGCCCGAGGAACGTTCCTGAGGGAAGAACAGCCACTCCAAAGCCCCTGCTGACAGGGACAGGCCCGCCAGTAGCCCTTGCAAAAGTCTGAGTGGGGCAAAGGGGCTAATTTAATCAGAGAACTGGTGGAGAGTGCTGGTGAAACAGCAGCTCTGCTCGAGGTCTATATGTGACGAGACGGGCACGCTCCCGGCAGGCAGATGCAGAAGCGAAGAACAAGGCAGCAGGTGAGAGCGCCAGCTGGCAGCGGGCGAGTGAGACCAACTGTGAAGAAAAGCAGAGCCTGAGGGAGGAGACGAGTCACCTAACGGGGTGTGCTGGTAAAGAAGGGTGATCTCCCCCCGCCGAGCTCCCGGAGCGGCCTAGAACACAGCTCCGCGGCATCTGGCCACCCCGGGGCCTGGTGTGATCACGGGATTACAGCACCCTGCCTGGTCACTGCAATAAGCCCCCATGGCCTGGGCTGGCGTGAGAGGGCCCTGATGCAGGCAGTCCAAAGCGCTCACCCTGAAACGCAAGTCCTGGGGCCTGGAATGCCAACCACAGACAGAACTCCCACAGAAGATGGAAAATATCAGCAAAGATAAGTGCTATCTGGACAGTACCAATTATGCCCAAGAAGTAATTCAGCTCTGGGGAAATGGAACACATACTCAGCATCTCTTATCAGCCATCACATGAGCCCTTAAAAATAAGTAAAATTAACGTTCGACCACACCCCGGTGGAGGAACTGTACTGGGGGTCGAGGATAAGACCATAACTCAGCCCTCTGACCACCAGGAGTCTCAGCATCAGAGGCGACTCAAGGCGGACTGCCACACTCTCCCCTGGCAGGGCTGACATCACAAACATTACCTTGAGAAGCTTCTGAAACCGCCTGTATCAGTTTCCAGTTGCTGCTCTAACAGCCACGAACAGGTGGCTGAGAACAACACAAATTCACCATTTTATAGTTCTAGAGGTCAGACAGCTGGACGGGCCTCCAAAAATTAAGGTGCTACAGGGCTGGGTTCACCCTGGAGGCTCTAGAAGAGAAGCTGCTTCTTTGCCCTTTCTAGCTTCTAACAGTGTCTGCATTCCTTGGCTTGTGGCCCCTTCCATCCCCTTCAAAGCCAGCAGCACCAGGGCAAGTCCCTCTCCTGCTGCTCGCTCTCTGGGTCCCTGATCTCACCTTCTACTTTTAAGGCTCCCGATGATTACACTGAGCCCACCCAGATGATGCAGAAGAGTCTCCGTGTTTTTGGTTTTTTTTTTTAAAGATTGATTTATTTATGCATAAAGGCTGGGGTATAGGCCAGAGGCATGGGTGGTGAGAGGGCTCACCAGAGACAGAGCAGGGAGCAGAACAGGCAGATCAGAAATACACTGCTGAGGGGAGCAGCGGGCGAGGCAGGAGAGGTCTGCGGCACCACGTGGGAATCTCCCTGCCTGGGCATCGAACTCACGTCACCATTGCCGACAGCTCCACAGCACAGCGCTCAACCGCTGCGCCACCAGGGAGGCCCAAGTCTCCGTGTTTTAAAGGCAGTGGGTCAGCGATTTTAACTCCTCTTAGCCTGTAATCTAATGTGTCCACGGGTGACTGAGCCTCCTCTATCTTTTCCTCTAACCTTTTTCCCAGGCTCTTCCCAGCTGTACCATCCTTCTCCACCCTTCCAATTTCCAGGATGGCAATTAGTCAATCAGCTTCCACAAAACAGAACTTCAGTCCTGGACGTCTAAAGGGAAGAAGACAGGTAGAAGATCACCGGGCCTTCCTGCTGGGGAACATGATCCACCATTTTGACAGTTAGCAGGGAGAGGGGGAGGTAAGCTTTAAACCCTAACAACAGGGATTGTGTAAGCACACCCACTTGGTCCGTTTCAGGCACCCTTCCGCAGTGTGGCCATTAGAGCTGGCTCACTGTGTTTTTAATCACAGCCCTGTTACCTGTTCTAGAATTAATTGTTTATCTGTCCCCCATCCCACATTTGGGAGCTCCGGGGGACAGACTATCTTTTTCATCTCCAACTCCATGTAAGGGCATGCCCTTGACATGTATAATCATGAGAGAGCAGAAAAAGCCAAGAGAAGAACAAATGCTTCTCTCTGGCCAGGCTGGGGAAGAGCACTAACTTAGCTGTGTGCCCAGCTTTAGAAAGTTCCTCTACTGGAAACTTAAAGTGTCAACCTTTCATCCTGGCTACTCCTTCAGCCTGGCGCAGACCCCACGGTGAGTCAGGAGAAGGCCACCACTCAGGGTACGCACGGATGGGGCGCACTCGAGAAACACGGTCCGAAGGCCACCATCCCTGCACCCGCTGCCAGCCTCCTGGGTATCTGCTAACCCACTGTCCAGAAAGCTGCTGCTGATCTTTAAAGACTTAAGAAGACCAGCTCCTACCCCCAAAACAATCTCACAAAGAAACCCTCTTAAGGAGCTACATAGAAAGTTCGGGAAGTGAAACCAAAAGCAACCACAAGTAACTATACAAGAAGCTGACCCAGATGGGCTCGGGGTCTGTGGGTGGTTTACATGTGTGACATTCCTTCAAATGTGAAGAGGGTAAGAAGCATGAACTATGTTCCAGAGCACATAGCTCCATTGTGGAGCCTCAGAGAGCAGGGCCAGCCAAGAATGCAGCTATTCAGCGCTTGGCAGGCAGGCGTCTGAAAGCTGCATTAAGAGACCCCGTCAGATGTTACCTCTTCAGTGTAAGGATGAGAAACTTGGGCTCCTAATAAATGTTCAGTGAATGAGGATGCAGAATTGGATTCAGCCTGTTAAACTTCCTCTCACCTATTATCTGCCAGATTCTAGAAACATTCATAGGAAATTTCTCAGTGGATCCTCACACCCACTCTGTGGGGACGTTTATCTTGCCCATTTTACGGTGGTAGCCGACAGCAAGGCTCAGAAAAGGCACACCAAGGACTTCATTCCCCGTCTTCTAGCACTGGAGCTGGGTCCTGGAAAAAGCCAATGTCTTCCCTTCTAAGGCGTTCTGCTAACGGAGCAGACATTTCAGGGCCTTATCAATAGCCTGGCGATGGGGCTGCTTAGCATCACAGAAGGGACATGGATTTCAAGGCCCGGCAGAGGGAAGCTGGAATTCCATGTCACTGTCATTTACCCAGCCCGCCGCACAGTCTCGAAGGCTCCAACACCCTGCTCCGTCCCCCAAAGCCAGTCTAGCCAAGGACCCTCCCGGAGGTCAAGACTGCATGTTCAGGAACACATCACACTCAGGATCCCTAGACCACTGCACAAGGCCCAGGGAAAAATAACCACAACTTCCCCTATGCTAATTCCTCCCCCAAAGAGCTGTTGAACCTCATCTGGAAACAGCTGGAAGGCAGCAGTTAACAGGAAACCAAACCAAAAAAAAGCACAGAGTGTACCAGGAGAGTCAGGCAGCTAGAACGAAGAGGCGAGGGGACAGGCAGGAAGTTGAAGTTAGAAAGATCCTAGGCCAGAAACAGTCACAAGGCTGGCCTTCCTCACTGCCAAGCAACCGGGGTGAAGGCTCAAACCCCCACTCCAGAGGAGTGAGACCACCTCAGAGTAAATTTTCTTTCCTCCCTGCCCTGCCCCCGACCCTCCTCTGAAAGCCAGCGAGCAGTCAGGACAGACAGCCAAGTCACCCTGCTCTCTCACTTCTTTCTGTGCCAGAGGCCTGACAACCGGTTTTGAGTCAGTCCTCTGTCAGTCTAACCCCAGTCGCACACCGCCAACTGAACTCAGCCGCCAGACCGGCCTCACACAGAGCATCTTCATGAGAAAGCACTAGCACACACCGCGGGCTGGCAGCTGGCAGCGTGGGACTCCGCCCCGCTGGGGAGGAAAGGAAGGAAGGAGCCGGGGCTGGGGCGCCTGAAGAGCAAGGCCAGGCTCCAACCAAATTAATGGTGCCTTTTGCAATCAAGAAAGTTAACTGAGCAATGGACAGCTGCCAAAATATTTTTGAAAGAAGTGAGAAAAAAATGCCATTATTAAAATTCTTTGGCGTGATGTAATAACAGGCCTTTAGGTTATCCAAACTGAGGGCGAGGGGGGCTGGTTCTCTTCTCCTTTAGCAAAGCGTAGGTCAACCCTACGCAGCTCTGGCTGCTGCAACTCAACCACCGTTCTCTCTTGTACCCGTACAGGTTCACATTAAAGTAAAGAAGGTGGTCAAGTGTTCTTAATGACACACATGCCGTCTCTCACCTCCAGTTCTGTTTGTACGGACTCTCTCAAAGGCTGGCATGTGCCATGGCCTTGCTGGGTTTGATTCGGGCAGAGAGCTCAAAATTTGAGACTGAACAAAGCAGGGCTAGATGAGGGCCAAGGCTGCTTTGAAAGAAAAACAACAGAAAACGAACATCTTCACAGGCTCAGTGCCAGCTCAAACTGGCAAGACCAGAGAATCAGAGCAGGGCCTGACCAACGTGGCACGTAGGGGAGCAGGGAGAAGAGCTGTGGGTAATGTGCTGCAGCCTTGTGGCAAACAACCATCTGGGGAACCTTGGAGAGGAAATGGGGTGGGGGCAGGGGTGCATTTCAGGAACATAACAAAGGAACGAGTTGACTCATCATTTATTCCAGAGGGGGAAAGCCACCAGAGCCCGTGCCTGGTGCTCTAACTTCAGGTAAACGTGTACAGTTTTAACTTCAACATATTTGGGGCTCACGGCTCTCCCAAAAAAGAGGGGGGACAAGAGTCCTACTCTTCCTTATATGGTTTCTGAGTCTCTTAGAACATTCTGCCTATGTTGTCTGCAGAGTCGCTCTGAGACAGCCCGGCCAGACCCGTCCCCAATGCAATAACCCCACTCAGCAGAGATTCTATCGTGAGCTTTGAGGCTGTTCGAAGTTTTGTTGCTGAGGCAGAAGTCACCTGAAGCAAAGCCGTAACATATCCAGTGAGGATGGGAGAGGGTGGAAAAACCTTTAAGCCTGAGAGGGTCAGGTATTTCTGTGACTGAGGAAAAGGGATCTCCGCCCAGAGGCAAGCCACACGTCAGGATGGAGGCTGGGCTGCCTGCCCCTAGCAATGACATCTCCATATGATCTTTCAGAGCCAGTCAGAGAAGCCTCGGACTTGCCAGGACAGACTGCACCTCCAACAGCTGTGGCTTCCAAGTCTTCCCAGGAGGCCCCCAGCGCCCCTCCCAAGTTCAGGGAGAGCGTCCCAATAAAGGGGATGTGCGGATCCAGCCTCCCTCTACTGGGACAAAAGGAAAGGCAGCTAACATTCGTGGAGCTTCCAGCTAGCAACATGTGCCGGGCACTGCACTGAGCACTTGACCTACCTCCGTCCAGCCCCACCATAGCCAATGGAGGCAGACAGGACGGTGACCCCTCTTTATGAGGCGGAGATGGGCGCCGAGATCCTACACCGCCACTGAATAGCAGAGTTGGCGCTTAAGCCACCCCCGGACAGGTGGTCTTCAGCACCGCTCCATGTCGCTGGAAACACACAAAGCCTTTGGGGGAAGGAATGGAGCTGCCTGTTCCTAACGCCTCTTTCTTGTCCAAAATCGGGGCTCTGGAGGGGAGGCCGGCGCGTGAAGCCGGAAGAACCCAGGCACTGCTCCAGGGAAAGCGGCCAGGACCCCGGGCCCTCTCTCCCCTCCGCTGGGTCCGCCAGGCCCCTAAGCCAGCCGGAGGGGGAAGACCCAAGGGGAAGGCGTGACGGCGAGGGTCAGGCTCGGAGCTCCGGCGGCCCAGCCGTCCACACTCGTTTCGTTCCCGAAGGGAGCCCGGCTGGAGCGGAGGAGCGGCCGGCCGGGCCGCCGCAGTCGCCGGCTCCCTACCTGTAGGCCAGGGTCATGCACTCGAAGAGCTTGGTGAGCGAAGCGTCGATGGACAGGTGGCAGGAGCTGGTCTTGCCGAAGCTGTAGGTCTGGCACGTCTGCTTGTTGACCGTGTCGAAATCGTAGCCCTTCTTGGGCGGGTGCTCGCGGTGCGGCGAAGACACCATGAAGTGGCCGCTGTGGATGATCTGCTGGCGGCGCGGAGGCTCCTCGCGGCCCGGCCCGGCCCGGGGCGGCGGCGGCGCGGCGCTCGCGTGGGCCCGGGCCGCGGCGGCGGCGCCGGAGGCGGGCGGCGGGGACGGCTCATCGGTGTCCGAGTCGTCGTCGTCCTCGGGCACCTGGGGCTTGAGCAGCACCGGGCGGCCCCGGCTGCGGGGTCGGCGCGGGGAGCACATGAAGACGTCGGCGGCCATGGGGGGACCTGGCCGGGGGCATCCCCCGGGGCCCGGGGTGACGCGAGCGGGCGAGGGAGGCTGAGAGGGCGCCGGCCCGGCCCGGCCCGCGCGCCGAGTGTCCGCAAGCGCGCGGCGGGGCGGCAGGGGAGGGCGCAGGCTGTCTGGGGCCGCCTCGGCGCCGGCCCCGGCGTGACGTCACCCGCGCGCCTCGGCCAATCGGCTGCCCGCGCCAGCTTCTTAAAGGCGCAGGGAAGCCCGCCCAGATCTCGGCGGACAAAAAAATAAAAGGGGTGGGGGCAGAGGCCACGCCCCTCCTCCCGCCCCGCCCCCTCTTGCCTGAACAGGGGGCTGCGGGACTCGGCGCCTGGGAGTGCGGCTCGTGGGTGTCGTGCGGGGAAGAGGAGTGCGTCGCGCGTGCCGTGCGGTCGCCGCCCAGCGTTAGAAACCCCGCGACCGCGCTGCGGGCCAGCGGATGCTCCACGTGGCGGGTGGGGGTGGGGTTTCTTCCCTCGTGGACCCCCCCCCCCCGCTTTGCCCTGCGGGGGGCCTTCCCCGAAGTTGCTAGACGCTAGACTGAGTCCCCGAATTTCAAAGGGATTTTTCTAACGCGAAAACAAGATCCAAGGCCCTTCTCACTGTTATCTCGCGTCCCAGAGGTGGAACTGGGTCTGCCAAGTGAAGGCCCTTTCCTAGGACAGTACAGCTGGTGGCAGAGCCTCCGAGCCCTTTAAGTGCAACTCCAAATTACTGTCTCTGTTGTACCCCAGCAATTCCAAAAGGGAGCATTCTGGGCTGTAGTTTTCTTCTCTGTTAAATGGGCAGATAGATCCCCATTAGAAAGTGATGATTAAGTACTTAGCATGGTGCACCCCAGAGTGCGCGCTAAATAAATGTACTTGGAATCGAATCGACTAGGCGGGAGGCACCTGGGAATATAGAAACTGCCTATACTCAACCACTTTTAGACCCCAGAGAAACAGCGATTTCGTACTGTTCATCCTTGGAGTTGACACTTCAGCAATTTGCGAGGTGACGAGGTGACGGGGTCTGTGTGAGGAAAGCGGCCTCACCCCCAGGGCTAGCGAGGCCCCTGGGTGGGGCACTTGTCCCCCGCTGTGCTCTGCTTTGAAGATAGTTTCACTTCCAGATTTGGGCCCCACCCTCTGCCTAACTAGGGCCTCCTGGAGAGGAGGCTGTTAGGGAAAGGGACAAAGGGCTGTCACTAAAATGGCCACCCCAACTCCTTCCCTTCTCTCTAAGGAGGGGACAGAGAGCCAGAGGGACTGGCAGGTTAGGGTGTGCGTTTAACCACCCCCCCCCAACCTTGTCCAAACCACTGCTTCAGCGGTAGCAGTGGCAAATGTCTGAAATGCTTTCCTTTATCTGAAGACTTTTCTCCCTGATAAAGATGTCTGCTATCTATTGTTGGGTGGAAAACAACTGTTAAGAAGTTATCAGTAGCTTGATACCAGTTTCAATCAAAGAAATTCATATAATTATGTCTGTCAGAAAGTGCACCGTGAAGTTAACATTAGTTTAACTGGGTGGGCTGATTTTTATCTTCTTTATGCTTATCCATGTTGTTTCATTTCCCCAAATCAATGGTTACCTGAATACTTGTTTTTTATTTTAAAAACTAAACATCAGTTCCTGGGAGGAGCTAGACCCTTAAAGTTGAGGTCTCACTGGCAACCCTCAGGCCATATTCGGTTGAACAAACTCACCTTAAGTTCCTAAAAGGCTATGTTAGAGAAGACCGGAAAAGCACAGAGGATAATGCAGGAAAGGAGGGCCAGGAGGGAACTAAATAGCAATGGGGAAGCACCAAGCTCATCACCAGTAGCTGGGAGGAGAATGTCTGGGGCAGTTTTCCGGGAAATGTGGAAATGCTTGAGAAGAATCTAGAGCAGGGCCTCCCTGGTGGTGCAGCGGTTAAGCACTGCGCTGTGGAGCTGTCGGCAGCAGCGATGCGAGTTCGACGCCCGGCCGGGGAGAATCACACATGGTGCGGCAGACCTCTCCTGCCTCGCCTGCTGCTCCGCTCAGCAGTGTATTTCTGATCTGCCTGTTCTGCTCCCCGCTCTGTCTTTGGTGAAGCCTCTCAACACTCCACACGTCTGGCCTGTACCCCAGCTGTATGTATAAATAAATAAACCTTTAAAAAAAAAAAAGAATCTAGGGGCCTCCCTGGTGGCGCAGCGGTTGAGCGCTGCGCTGTGGAGCTGTCGGCAGCGGCGACGCGAGTTCAACGCGCGACCAGGAAGAATCCCACATGACGCGGCAGACCTCTCCTGCCTCACCCGCTGCTCCCCTCAGCAGTGTGTTTCTGATCTGCCTGTTCTGCTACCCGCTCTGTCTCTGGTGAACCCTCTCGCCGCCCCACGCCTCTGGCCTGTACCCCAGCTTGTATGTATAAATAAAAAAATAAATCTTTAAAAAAAAAAAGAATCTAGAGCATCCAGGCCGCCACGTCCCTTCCTACTGAGGAGTGGCTGAAGGACATGCAAGGCATAGCACTGGGAAGATGGTGGGGGAGGAGTTCACAACTCCCCAGAAGGACAAAGCTCCCACACCCAGCAAACCCCAAGAACACAAAACCTCACAGGATAGTCAAACTCTCCCAAAATCGTAAGCAGCGCCCACTTTAATCAAATCGGCATGCGGGCAAAGCCAATTCCCAACACACGGTATTACAGACCAACCACAGTCAGCAAACAATGAAAGGCCCATACGGGGAAGAAAGCTGCCCAGAACTAGCAAATGAGGGGAAAACGCAGAACAGATGACTTTAGAAATAATCCACAGCCATAGGAAGACAACAGAAGATTCTATTAGACAACACAATACTTTACAGAAAAGAAGCACATAGGGCTCTTGGAAAATAAATATGATCTTTTTTAAAAAGCTGAGTTGAATAGCAAAATGAAGAAGACTGGACAATGTAGTTGGAAACTGAAAGAGTAATCTGAGACTTTCTCCCAGGAAACTATCAAAAGGACAAGGGAAGTTGAGTGACTTGGAGGATACAACCAAAAGTTCCAGAACCTACCTAGTAGTTCCAGAAAACAAGAAGAAAGTGAAAGAGAGAGGAAATGAGGACAGGAAATAATTAAAGCAGCAATAAAAGTTTTCCCAGCTTGTGAGAACACAAGCCTTTCCATATGGTGATTAGGGGGACTGTGGATGTTAACAAGCCTCTCCTAAACCCCAAAGGTTTTGAGCTGCAAGGGTGTGTTTCTGCAAGCTGCCTATCTGCCCACTACTCATCTGTCACAGGTCACTGTCATGCCAAGGAGCTGGTTGACACAATGGCCGCCAGCTCAGATGCTCCCCATCCCTATGGCGGGGGAGCAAGAGCTCAACAGGGCCTCCCCTTATCAATTTATTTGTTTTTTTAAAGATGCATTTATTTATGCATACAAGAACTGGGTGTAGGACAGAGGTACGGGGGCGGGGGGGTGAGAGGATCCACCAGAGACAGAGTGGGGAGCAGAACAGGCAGATCTACTAAAGTACACTGCTGAGGGGAGCAGTGGGGAGACAGGAGAGGTCTGCTGCGCCATGTGGGAAGCTCCCTGGCTGGGGATCGAACTCGTGCTACAATGGCTGCAGACAGCTTCACAGGCTGAGACTTGACCCCTGCACCTCCAAGGAGGCCCCCCCTTATCAATTTAATGGTGTGGCTGGGAAGTGACTTGAACTCACAACTCACTAGCCAGAATGAAGCACATGGCCCCAGCCAGCCACAAGGGAACCAGGGAAATCCAGGCCCATCCCATGACCAGAAAATAACCAGCCAGAAATATTTGGTGGACGGAAGTTAAAAGCATTGGTAACTGATGGGGACTTTCCCTTGGGGTTTCAAAGGACCAGCCCCTCTGCCCCATAAATGCAATAGCATGAATGACTCTCAAAAGCATTATGCTGAGCAAAAAAGGCCAGGCTTTTAAAAAGTCACTTGGTATTTGATTCCTTTCATAAGACATCTGA
This sequence comes from Scalopus aquaticus, assembly GCA_004024925.1. Taxonomy (NCBI): domain Eukaryota; kingdom Metazoa; phylum Chordata; class Mammalia; order Eulipotyphla; family Talpidae; genus Scalopus; species Scalopus aquaticus. Next base: position 21,819 of record PVIJ01014881.1, read on the forward strand.
AGTAGGCAAAATGATAGGAACAGAAACCAAGATCAGTGGTGTAGAGGCTGATGATAAAGAGGAACAAGGGAGCTATTTGGAGTCATGAAAACACTGTCTCTTTGTAATGATGGTGGTTCCATGACTGTGCAAGCTTCTCAGAATTCACTGACATGTAAAAATTAAGTTCCAGGGGCCTCCCTGGTGGCACAAGGGTTAAATTGCAGCACTATGAAGCTATCAGCAGCCACCACAGCAGGAGTTTGATCCCCAGCCAGGGAGCTGACCCACAGGGCGCAGCAGATCTCTCCTGTCTCCCCGCTGCTCCCCTCAGCAGTGTACTTCAGTAGATCTGCCTGTTCTGCTCCCCACTCTGTCTCTGGTGAATCCTCTCACCCCCCATACCTCTGGCCTACACCTCAGTTCTTGTATGCATAAATAAATAAAACTTAAAAAAAATTAAGTTCCAGTAAAAGAAAGACACAGAAGAAAATGTATACAGCAAAAAATAAATAATGTCAGGTAAAAGTTAAATTTCAATTTTTTTAAATATGACTTTTAATGAATTTTATAAAAAGATAGTTTTTTAAAAGTCAAATCCTGTTGAAGTTTTTTTTTTTTTTTGAAGATTTATTTATTTATGCTTACAAGCTGGGATACAGGCCAGAGGCGTGGGGCAGCGAAAGGGTTCACCAGAGACAGAGTGGGGAGCAGAACAGGCAGATGGATGGAAATACACTGCTGAGGGGAGCAGCGGGCGAGGCAGGAGAGGTCTGCCGCGGCATGTGGGAATCTCTCCAGCCAGGTGTCGAACTCGAGTCTCCGCTGCCGACAGCTCCACAGCACAGGGCTTAACTGCTGCGCCACCGGGGAGGCCCCCTGTTGAAGTTTTATAATTAAAACAAGCAGTTCCCCATATGCCCTGTCCCCTTACTACCTGACCAGACGTAGCTGTACACTCCTAGCCACCTCCTTCCCAGAGGTACCACTTACAAACTTTTTATCTATTACTTCTAGCATTGATCTCCAATTTAAGAAAAATACTCATATAATACATACATATGTAACCTAGAATTATCAGCTTCACACATCTACTGACATTGTTAGAAGGATTTTATTTTACTTTCTTACACATTTCTTCCTTCTCCCTTCACAAAAGCAATTCAATTTTATTTTGTTAAATTCATAGTCAATATTTTTATTTTGACCACAAAAATAATGTGTGCTCTTCAGCCAAGTTGGACACTACAATTTATTTTTATTTTCCTTTATTGTTCACGTTTTTTTTTGTTTTCCCCATTTGCTTAGTTTTCTTTGAAACTATGGTTAAAGTTTCCCCACACCAACCAATGGTTTTATGAAATTTTCAGAGTAAAAATTTTTTTTTCTTGTTAGAATCAAACCTATCATATTTTATCAGCCTTGATTCCCCTACCTTCCCTCCACCTTGGAGCCATTTTTCCTAACAATCTGGATTAATTGTTGTCTAAGCTTAACACATAGCTATTTTCCTGAGACCTGCCCTTAACAGCTTGGAAGTTTATTTTATTTATCTTGTGTCAAATCTATTTCCTGGATCCCTTGTCTTTCTTGACGTACTTCCTGGTTTTACAGGAGCACAGCCTCCAGCAGGCTCTTCAAGAAGATCATGGGAAGCAGGATTTTTGAGATTTTGCACATCTAAAAGTAATTTTATTTCTTCTTAAAGAAAAAAGTGTTACAGGGCAACCCCAGGGGAAATAAGGCTGACTCAGGTTGTGATTCCCCACCCACATGCTTTTGAATTCAGGACAAGACCCAAAAGCAGAGATGCAACAGAAATTAAAAAAAAAAAAAAAAAGAGGAAGGGGGGAGAGAGAGAGAGGAGAGAGAGATGCTGTTCAGACCCTCATCTGAATGGAGATGAGGGTGCAAACCTAAGCAGACAAACAACACAGAGAGAACACACAAGCGCTCAACTTCTTAAGCCCAACATGGCCGCTCAGCTCTGCCCCTAGTTCCCAGCATCCCCCTGACTCAGGAAGTCAGGTTCAGAGAATGCTGGGAATTTTAGTCCTTGGCACCTGAGAGCTCATCTGGGAAGAATTTTCCTCCTGCCCCCCAGGTCCTTGCCAGAAGTCACTTCATTAACATAAAAAAGATGCCTTGGTGGCTTTCTTCAACGGTTTCAGGGCCTCCCTGGTGGGGTAATGGGTTAAGTCTCAGCACCATGAAGCTATCCCCAGCCACTGCAGCATGAGTTTAATACCCGGCCAAGGAGCTTCCCACAGGGCGCAGCAGACCTCTCCTGTCTCCCCGCTGCTCCCCTCAGCAGCGTATTTCAGTCGATCAGCCTGTTCTGCTCCCCACTCTCTCTCTGGTGAATCCTCTCACCTCCCTCTCCCGCCCCCCCAACCTCTGGCCTATATCCCAGCTTGTATGCATAAATAAATAAATCTTTAAAAAAACAAAAAGGTTTCAGGAGCTCTCTGCCAGAGACAGATGAAGACCAAATACTTATTTCCATACATTACACAGTACACGTTGTAAGTATAAATAAATCATATGCTATAAGTCATACTCTCGTGGAGATGCACTGCTCCACTATCTTTAGTTTCTGATGCTGCTTTTGAGATACTCGGTGTCACTCGATGGATTCTCGGTACAGGACCTGTTTTCCTCTCTGGAGGCCTCAGACGCCTGTCACTGGTGTTTATTTTCTGGGTGTTACGGCTCCATGTATAGAACACCCCATCCTTGTTTTATGGATGCAATGTTGTCTTCTCTCTCCAAGAATATTATTTGAGCTCATATGAAGTTATCTCTTGCTCCCGGTATTCTCCTCCCCGCCCTCACTTTCCCCTTCCCCACCTTCCCCTCCCCCTCCTCATTTCCCATTAGTTTGTTTTGAACTCTGTGGAAGGGAAGATTTCCCCAGGTCTGGATGCCCAGCAGGGTGACTGCTGGCTCCAGGTGCAAGGCGGAGCTGGTTCATCCACAGATGAGTCATGAGTAGCCTGGCAGATTTGAGCTCGAGGATTCCTAAGGGCCAGAGCCTGGAGGTCTTGCTCTGGGTGGCTCAGATTGCATCGGGGGGCCCTCCAGTTGTCCTCTGGGAGGGTATCAGCCTGGCTGCCACAGCTCTGGAGCCAGGCCGGGCAAGGGCGGTGGTCTCACTGCACCTTGTACAGTTCATGTCCGTATCTCCACCCTTTCCACTCCTGCATATTGTGGCGTGGGGCTCAGCGGTTGTCTTATTTTATGAACTCTGGATTTTCTGCTTCTGCTTCCTGTTTTCTCCTATTTTGAGGATGAGCCCAGAAGAAAAATAGGGGGTACATATGTCTTTGTAACAGTAAAAACTAATATCTAAACAGTTTTTAATTTTTTTCATGTATTTGCTAACATTTTAAAAAGATGACATTTTCTGGGGCCTCCCTGGTGGAGCAACGGGTTAAGTCTCAGCACCATGAAGCTGTCCACAGCCACTGCAGCACGAGTTCGATACAGGGCCAGGGAGATTCCCACAGGGCGCATCAGACCTCTCCTATCTCCCCACTGCTCCCCTCAGCAGTGAATTTCAGTGGATCCACCTGTTCTGCTCCCCACTCTGTCTCTGGTGAATCCTCTCACCACCCCACACCTCTGGCCTACACCTTAGTTCTTGTATGCATAAATAAATAATCTTTTTTAAAAAGATGACATTTTCTACAAACACGAGAATGTAAGGATTTATGTGGGGGGGGTATCTACTGAGGCATTTCATTTGCACAGAAGTATTACATCTCTAGAAAGGAATCCTAGGATTTTGCCTCCTGTGTGTTTTCTTCTGAGTCTTCATGGTCCAAGAGGCCAGCTGAGGTTGTCAGGAACATGAAGCCAAACTGTCAGATCAGGGGCAGGTTACCTGACCATTTTTCTAGATATTTGAGTTGCACGTATGGTCTTATCTGATCACTCCACACTTGTTGAACCTGCCTTTGAGGTTTCCAACAATTTCTCCAGCTCTGTGATCATCACTGGCTTCAAATTCCCCCATGTACCCAGTTATAAATGGGACAACGACTTGAGAGCACAGCCTAATTAGAACCTGGCATTTGCCTCTCTTTTCAGCATTGTTGGTGCTTGAGAGCATTAGCCAGACATTTGTGAATCCTGGTGGCAGCATAAAAGCAGGATGTTCTTGAGGTATCAGGAGATCTGACAACACTGAGCTCTTACTGTTTCCACATGGTAGCCCTTGGAGCTAAGCTGAGAGTGACTAGCGCCTTTAGACACAGCACACACACACCCCCACTCCCTATTACCTCAGTACATTTTGCTTATTTACATTAGCTTTTTGAGTTTGAAAGCTCTGCTAAGTCTTATACTTAACCGTGTCCCCTCAGTGGAGCAAGGCGGGGAATCTCTTCCTACTGAGGATGTGAGAACAAGGAGAAAATGGCCACAGGAAAGGCAAGGGTGATAGCAGGAAGAAAGCACTGGGAATCCCATCGAGGGAGGAGGAAATAGAAGAAGGTGAGCAGGCCTGGGGACTAAACTTTCACAACTTAGGGCTAATTATTACCTACTTGGTAGGGTGGTTATGAAGACTGAGTTCACATCTGTGAAGTACTTCAAGCTGCTGGCACCTAACATTATTTTTGCCTTATTGGAATATAATTTACATTCAGTGACTGTGTCTTTTCCCTGTACAATTCCATGAGCTTCCACAAACATACATGTTCTCACTACAATCACGGCATGGGACAATTCAGCAACCACACACACTTCCTCCTCATCCTTTGTATCTACCCTTGCCCTTACACCCACCTATTTCTGCTCCAATTGTTCTTGCTTTTTCTAGAAGTTTCCACTGATGGGATCCTTTGGTAAGTAGCTTTGAGTTGGCCTCTTTACACTTAGCATAAGGCAGCTGGGGTTCTTCCCTACTGCTGGGTCTGTAGTGTAGTCTTTTTCATTGCTGAGTAAGATTCCATCTCAGGAATATTCTACAGCATACATCCATTCAGTTGAAGGCATTTTAGCTGTTTCCAGGTTTGGGTGATTATGAGCAACACACCAAGAACACACATAAAGGCTTTTGTACATTTTCTCTGCTGGGATTGCCAGCTTGTATGGTAAGTTTATGTTTCTAAGAATCTGTCAAGTTATTTTCCAAGTGGCTGCACCATTCTGCCTTCCCGCGAGCAGTGCAGGGCAGGGGTGGAGGTAGGGGGGTGTCCTAGTTGTCCTGTGCCCTCCCCAGCTCTGGGTGTGGCTGTCTCTTTAGCAGTTCCAGTTGGTATGCAGTGGTATCTCATCATGGCCTTAATTTGCATTTCCATAATAACTAATTACCTTCAACTTCTGTTATGTTCTTTAGTGACGTGTCTATACAGGTATTTTGCTAGTTTGGGGGGAGGGGCGAGTATTTTTTTTTAAGATTTATTTATTTATGCATACAAGCTGGGGTGCAGGTCAGAGGTGCGGGGTGGTGAGAGGGTCCACCAGAGACAGAGCGGGGAGCAGAACAGGCGGATTCACTGAAATCCATGCTGAGGGAGTAGTGGGGAGACAGGAGAGGTCTGCTGTGCCGTGTGGGAAGCTCCCTGGCTGGGGCTCAAACTCAGGCCACAGTGGCTGCCGATAGCTTCATGGTGCTGCAACTTAATCCGTTGTGCCACCAGGGAGGTCCTCTTTCTTTCTTTTTTACTGTTTTAAAAGGACAGGTTTATCAGGGAAAGGAGAAAGAAAAAGAGAGGCACCTGCACACTCACAGGTGGGCAGAACTACCTGCCTATTTTCTTCTTCTTGAGTTTTGAGAGTTCTTTATATATTCAAGATATAAGTCCTCTCCGGTAGGTGTTTTGCAGTGATTGGCTGCCAGCCTGTTTTCCATTTTTTTCTGGCCATTTTACTGAGAAATAATTGACTTGCATCACGGTATAAGTTGCCTTGATTTACATATTTTATCATATGAGCACACCAGGTTCGACTAAGATCCATCTACTTACATAGATGCAATAAAAAGGGAAAATAGGCCTCCCTGGTGGCGCAGCAGTTAAGCGCTGCGCTGTGGAGCTGTCGGCAGCGGCGACGAGAGTTCGACGCCCCGCCTGGGAGATTCCCACATGGCTTGGCAGACCTCTCCCGCCTCGCCCGCTGCTCCCCTCAGCAGTGTGTTTCCATCGATCTGCCTGTTCCGCTCCCCACTCTGTCTCTGGTGAACCCTCTTGCCGCCCCACGCCTCTGGCCTGTACCCCAGCTTGTATGCATAAATAAATAAATCTTAAAAAAAAAAAAGGAAAAATAATTCTCCTTGTGCTGAGAACTCATTCTCTTAACAGTATCCTTAGTGGAAGTTTTTAATTTTGATGAAGTCCAATTTATCAACGTTTCTTTAGCCCTTAATGCTGTGATGCCAGTAAAAACTTTGCCGAGTCCAAAATCCCAAAGACTTTCTCCTATGTTTTCCTTTAGAGTTTTTGGAGTTACCTTTTGATCCGTGATCCGTGATGAGTCCTGCTACAAGGTGCCCCTGTGGGTTGAAACTCGCCCATCTTTGCATGTGGCTGCTCCATCCTTCCAGGGTCGACTGTTGACCATCTGCCATGATCATCAAGGCTGTCAGGACCCCCGTTCTGGTGCTGGGGATACAGGGGCACCGCTGGCCCATGTGTCCCGCAGAGCTAACAGCTGGGCCCGCTGCACTTCTTTGCTGGCAAAGGAATTGGCTGCAGGTCGCTTTCCCTCCTCTCTCTTTTCCTGAAATTTCTCGCATAAAACAAACCATGAAAGGCCAGGGGTGGCCTAGCGGTCTGGCAACATCCCTTTGAAAATAAACAAGCCCAGAACTGAAAGGCGGCGGCCATCTCTGGGGACTACTGGGGCGCACGGCTCAGGCCGGTGCATCCGCTGCGCGTGGCTCTCCAGCCCCCGCGGGAGGCAGGTCGGCTGCAGCGCAGCCAGAGAGGATCCCCATGGCCTCAGATGTGACCTCTGGCCAGGGAGACCCCGAGGCCTCAGTAGGGAGAGACCACAGTAGCGTCTATGGTGGGGGGAGCCAGAGAGTTCTGTGGCTGGACAGTCCGAGACCGTTTGCTCAGGCATCCGCCCCACCCATGGCAGGTGACCCTTGTTTCAAAATTGGGGATGTGAGGCCCAAGGGTGAAGCTCTAGGTGAGTGTGGGTTTGGGACTTTTTGGACGACTTGGCTGAACTATAATTTACATCGCAGAAAACCCACCCATTTGAAGTGCGCAATTCAATGAGCTTGAAGAAGTTCACTCAGTTGTGCAATTGTCCCCACAATCCAGTTTACGCCTTCCACCCCCCCCAAATTGTTCCCTCCTGCCTCTCTGTGGTCAATCCCTGCTCCCAGTACCAGGCAACCCTTCTGCCTCTATAGTTTTGCTTTTTCTAGAAATTCCATATAAATGGAAGCATACAGGTGTAGTCACAGTGGGACTTCCACCAGAATCTAGGAAGGGAACTGGGGAGCTGGGACAGCAAGGGGGCTTCCCCAAGGTGTCACATAATGGGCACTGCTGAACCACAGTCTCTGCATCTGTAAAATGAGGCTGCAAGCCTGCCCTCCTTTCTGGGGTGAAGTAACAGGGGGCCAACATCCATGCTTGTCATCGTCCCCCATGTGGCCAGCAGCAGGAGTGGGCTGAGGACACTGTCCTCATCCTATGGAAGGTTCCCCAGAAAAGGAGTGACACCAGGACCACGCTGTTGGCACAAGGGGTTGTCTCAGCCTATGAAGCTATCAGTAGCCACTGCAGCACGAGTTCGACCCCCGGCCAGGGAGCTTTCCACAGGGCACAGCAGACCTCTCCTGTCTGCCCGCTGCTCCCCTCAGCAGTATATTTCTGCTCCCCACTCTGTCTCTGGGGAATCCTCTCACCAACCTACACCTCTGGCCTACACCCCAGCTCTTGGATGCATAAATAAATAAAAATAAGTTTTTAAAGAAAAAGCGGGGGGTGGGGGAGTGACAGGAACAGCACTGAGAAAGGAGCAGGCCATAGAAGAAGAGCACAAAGCATCTGCACGGAGAGAGGTTGGGGTGACATACCCTCTAGAGGTGTGAGCGGAGAGTTTCAGGGTGCTAGTAACGTTCTGTTTCCAGATCCAGGCGCTGGTTATGCAGGTGCGCTCAGCACGTGAGGAGTCATAAAGCTGCCCCCTTAATGTCGATAAAAATTCCGGAAAGTCTTACAGGACTTCTGGCACAGCAGCTAATAATAATAACAGTAATAATAATAATAATAATGATTTCAACTACACAGTGTTTAAACAGTAAAGTATGGTCTGGCGCAAAGGCTGACAACTCTTTTTCCATAAAGGGCAATATTTCAACTTCCCAAGTCACAGTCCCTGGGGCAAACACTCAGCTCCTCCGCTGCTTTGTTTCTGAAACAGCCGGGATGTTTGTCAAGGAATAGTGTTGTTCTAACACTTAATTTTTTTAAAGATTTATTTATTGATGCATACAAGATTTGGGGTGTAGGCCAGAGGTGCGGGGCGGTGAGAGGATTCACCAGAGACAGAGTGGGGAGCAGAACAGATGGATCTGCTGAAATCCACAGCTGAGGGGAGCAGCGGGGAGACAGGAGAGGTCTGCTGCGCCATGTGGGAATCTCCCTGGCCGGGGATTGAACTCCTGCTGCAGTGGCTGCCGACAGCTGAGACTTAACCCCTGCACCACCAGGGAGGCCCTGTTCTAATATTTTATTGACAAAACCAGGTGTCAGGCCGCATCTGCTGACCCAACGACCAGGCCTCCCGCATGGAGTCCCTGCCTCCACTCTCCTCTCTGTGCAATGGGGCACCGATCCCTGCCACAAACCACCATTCAGGGTTGCAAACAGGTCAAAGAAGAGGGTAACAGAGGGAGTGCGGAGGGAGAAGAGAGCAGGACCGAGCGTCCCATGAGATTCTTTGATGCAAAGCAGAGTGCTATTTCGGCCAAAGCCTGAAAAGAGAAAGTCGTGACCCCAAGCCACACAGGGTATCCACCACTGTCCCGGGAGTGCCCCAGAGGGAGACGCGGCCCTCGGCCTGTACCAGATCCTAGTCCTTCCCCCCCAGAGCCTGTGCAGGGAGAACAATGCTGAAGAAGAGACTGGAAAAATGAGTCTCTGGGACTGTCCCCAGAGACCAGGGCCCGGCAGGTCCCTGTGTGGCCTGCTTTGCTGAGCGGCCAGGGCCGGCAGTGGGGATATGTCAACTCTCCAGCCCTTTGCTCAAGCTCTTCTCCCTGTCAGCTTTCCCCTCTGCCTGCGTCCTGATGGTCTGAATCAGGCCGTGGATCATCTGGGGCTCCCCAGGTGGAAACCTCTAGTGTCAATCATTCACAAAGAGGCAGGTCTTCAGAGAGCAAGTCAGGACAAGTCTAAAGCAGGGGGCAGGGCTGTGAGGGTAGAGTGAGGGGTGTGATTTTTGCCTGTCCAGGTGCTTTGTTTTCCAAGAACTGGCCTGGAGTCCAGACATGCTCGAGGATAAAAACCATCATAGCAAAAACAACAGCAGCTAATACGTACTGCCATTTACTATGTACCAGAGTCTTTTCCCACCACTTCATGCGTATTATTCATTTCATACAACAGCGCCAATAGCATTATGATGCTCTCCATAATATTAGGGTTCAGAGAGGTTAAGATACTTGCCTGAGGTCACACAACTCTGAAGTACGAGAGCGCTGGGATTACAGAAGAGGCTGCTTCGGAAGTCCAGAGCGGGTCTGTGTTATCTCCTGTCCCTTTCTTTGTCTTCCGTTGTCAAACTTCCAAGTCCCTGCCATTGGGCACACAGGAGAGCAGCGTGGAGGGGGACGGTGGCACTTTCTGCAGGAGTCAGAGCTCTCAGGTGGGCAACCACTTCTCCTAGAAACTCCAAGTCCTGGGGTCGAAGGGTGGAGGGTCACCAGGGGCAAACCGAACCTAAACCGCCCAGGACATTTCCTGGGCTCACAATATTGCAAAGTTCAGGTGGGGTCCAGTGCTGCTCTGAGGAAGCCCACACGCACCATCTTTCTCCTCTTTCCTGTTGGGCTTCATTCTCAGGCAGGCTTCTCTCCACGTGGGCGCAGAGCTCGCCCCAGCAGCTCCCATAACTCCAGTGAACAGCCCGGCAGAACTTTTTCAATAGTTCCCACAGAAATCCCAGGGCTGACTCTCATTGGGCACTTTGGGCCATGTGATCATCCCTGAACCAATTGCTGCGGCCAGCGGGTGGGACTTGCCGGTGATCCAGCCAGGGTCACATGCTACGCCAGCCACTGCGGGGCGCCCCTGCTGGTAGAACCGGGAAATGCAACGAGCAGACAGCCAGAATCTATTCCAAGACTGGAGAGTCGTGTTCCTCACCCACACGGTGTGGGGTAGACTTGGCCCTTAGGGTCTGCACGCCCTCCTCGGCCCCACAAGGAACTCCAAGACCTGAGTTGACCTGAAACCTGGACCAGACTTTACAGATTTCTCTGCCTGCCTCCCCAGCCCTGCCCCCACCCACCTACTTGCTGGGCTTGTGGCCGGCGCCACTCACCACGCCCACTCACCACGCCGAGGCACTTGGACTTTTTGCCAACTCCCTAGCCCTGCTTGGTCTGTTGTTCCAGTTCCCTCTTTGCCTTGCCCCCACCTGCCAACCTTCCTGGCCCTGCCATTCACTGAGACCATTGTCCCCACATGGGGAAATCTCCAGCTACTCAGTGTCAAGAGGGAAAGCAGGTGTCTAGCCCCAAGCCAGAGCCTCCCCACCGTGCAGGGGGCCTTGCTTACCTCCCCCACCTCCAAAGAGCGCCCCTGCCCTCATTCCAAACTATGCTGGGCCCCTAGTGGCCGGGCTGACTTCTCAGCCTAGAAGAGAAAGGGTCAAATTTGCGTCATCACTGCACAGGGCCCCTGCATACAGATGGTGCTCAATGAATGCCTGTCAAGATTACATTTACTGCTCCAGTACAAGACAGTCGGGGCGACGGGGGATGGGAAGTAGAGGGGGGAGAGGAGCCAAGGGCCACACTGAGCAACAGAGCAGGGTCTAGGGTAGGGGTAGAGGATGGGGGCGAGTGGCAGAAAAGCGGGCCCCTCCAGAGATGAGCCTGGAGGGGACCTTCATCCAGTGGCGACCCGGAACAGACGCACAGGAGGCCAGAAGAGCAAAGAGCGAGAGCAGTGCCAGCTCAGGCACTTTCGTTTGTTTTTGTTAAGCAAACAAAGCCCCTGTGATTTGTGTTTTGTTAAACTGAACTTTCCGTATCAGGAGTTTATTTAGCTGGCAGCCCATCTAGGCAAAAGCACTGGAAGGTTCTCGGGTGGGGAGGAGAGTCAGACAAAACCGAAAGGGGAGAACACTTTCTCCAGGGCCTCCAGGCCTGTCAGCAAGTGAGACTTGGCCCGGCCTTGCTCAACTGATACCCACCGCGACGGTCCCCCGGGGCCTGGCGACAGGTGGGCCAGGGCTGAGAAGGGCAGAAGAAGTCAGCTGGGGGAGGGTCGGAGCTGGGAGGCCTTGGGAGGCACTGGCTCCAGTGGGCCCACGAGGCACGTCAGGTAAGACCCACCTGAGGGCTGACTCCAGAGCCCACGGCGCGGCCGGCGTCTCCAGAATCAGGGAGGGCGCCCACGGTGTCTTCAGCCAGGCCTTTGGCTACGAGATTCGGACAAGCGCGGGCACGCATGCGGTGCCCAGCGGTGAGGTGGCCGGCGGAGCTGAAGGGGGGCGGCAGGGCCCTGGGAGCTGACGTCGCCCCCCCAGAGTCAGGCCGCCCCAGCGTGCAGGCGCCCAGGGGGGCTGCAGCCACGCCCTCACCAGCAAGTGGGTTCCAGCCATTCCCAGAATGCCACGAAATCACGGGGTGCTCATGATTTGAAATTTTTTTTATTTTCTGAAATGGAACCATTGTACATTGTACAAACCATATCTACTGATGGAATAAATAAGTGAAAAATCATACTGCTGTACAACACACCAAAAAAAAAAAAACTGTAAGAGGAAAAAAACAATTAGGTCAGGGCAAATAAAGGTCTTTATACCTCTAACCAGGTCCTTGGCCTTCATGGACATTCCAAACCATGACATCCTCTGTGACGGAAGTCACCACCCTAGATGAGTCGGTCACTGCCTTCCGGGTGACGGGTGTTAAGTGCCAGCACTTTGTGGAATGTGAAGCCGCAGCGTCCCCCACTTCAAGTCGTGTGGGGAGTGAGTTTGCCCTGGGAGCCCTTTAGGCCGTGGGTGGGGCCTGGTGTCCTCGGAAGGCATTTGCTGGGGGTCCCCTCGCCTGGCTCTGCCGGCTGAAAGGTCTTAGATTCGTGGTGGGACGAGGGCGAGGGGCGCGGGCGGGGCGGGGGACAGCGGCTCCGAGGAGCGGACTGCGTTGGGGAAGGAAGCACATCTGGATTTTTGCAGTCAGACTGGTCTGCGTGGAAGGCCTTCCTGGCCAGCGCCGAGTGCAGGGCTGCGGCCTGTGCCTGGCGTGGCGCCGGCAGCCCCGACCACAGGCCCATTCCTACCTTCAGGCACTTCAGAAAAAAACGAACGACAGCCTCGCGGATGCCGTCTCCGTCCTCACCTCAACCGTGTCGACTCCCCTGGCCTGTCTGGGCAGGCCGCCGGGGCGGGGGGCACCCCCCCGACATGCGCGTCCGTGGAGGCCTGTGTGAGTCTCCTTCAGCCGTCCCGGTCGTTTCCCAAGAAGGAAAGGAAATCAATATCCAAATGTATCTTTTGTCAAAATGGAGTTTTGCTGCAAAGAAAAAGTTTCTCTAACTATGGGGCCTGGAGGTAACGCCGCCGTGAGATCCGCTGAGAGGTAACCACGGACCCGCCTGCTGAGGGGCACATTGAGAAGCGTATTTTTTTTAAGACAGAAACCTTTCGGTATCACTAAACTTCAACATTAAGATTTTCAGTTTTTTTCTCTCTTCCCTTATTTCAGGAGATATTTTTGCATGAGGTATTTGAAATTCAGGAACATTTTGATTTTTCTTGAAGTGCAGGAAATAGATTGGCTCCCTTCAAAAAAGTAAGAGCCTCGCTCTCAGAAACTCTTAGAAAATGGAATCTGGCAGACGCTTCCCTGGGTGGTGAGGAGGAAGAGCCACACATCAAAGGTGGTACCTGAATATGCACCGATTAGCAAAAAAAAAAACAGAAAACAAAAAGAAAACGAAAACCAACAAAACCCCAACCGTCCCTCCCCCAGCAGCCGGGGGCTGGAAGTCCAGTGCAGTGAAGAAAGCTCGGGAAGAGGTTCCAGGTCTGAGGAGTCGTATCCGAATTAAGAGCAACCAGGCCTCAGACCCGGTCAGGCTGTCTGTCCGAGGGGGCGTCTCCATGTGGCGAGGGGCAGTCCGGGCCACGCGGGGTGGAGGCGGGAGGGGTCTGACCACCCCTTTCCGGAGGCCCCGAGGAGTGCAAAGCTTTTGATTCCTCGGAGCCTGGCTTCTGGCCTTCGAGGCCTGGCCCTCCAGGCCCGAGTGCCTCGCCAGGACCCACGGCACGGCGGGAACGAGGCCCCGTCCAAAGGTCAGCTCTGAGAGTCACAAAGGCTAGGCAGACGCTGCCTCCCTGGGGAGGGGCCGCGGGAGGTGGGGGGCAGAGGGCGGCGGGTCACTGTGGATTTGAAATCCAAGCGGGGTCCTGTGAGGGTTCAGCACCAGCCCTTCCTGCCGTCTGCTCCCAGCCGCCTCAGCCCTTTCGTCTCGCAAGGACGCAGGCCGGCAGTCAGCCGCGGGGGCCGCTTCTTCAGAGGGGATGGGAGAGAGCCGGACGGTGGGGGCAGCGGGTAGAAGTTCCAGAACAATCTAAGGGCTCTGCTTCTCAGTTGGGGCCACAGGGAACTTGGGAACACCAGCCGAGGTGACCCGAGGAAGGGAGGGCGGACAGTGGCCAGCCCTTGGGGACAGCACCCCGACACCTGAGGCTTCCCAGCCCCTCAAGGCTGGTGCTGCCCCTACCCCCAGCTTGGGAGGCCAAGCCCCCCGTGCCTGGGAAGCGGGTGTGGGGCGGGGTGGTCCTGCTCTTCTGCAGCCTCGGGCCCCCCCTCCGTGCCCGCTGGGCCCCCACTGAAGTCCGGGGCCGCCCGGGGGGAGAGAGGTGCACACGGAGGCGGGAAACCGAGGGCACTTGGCAAAGGGAGATGCAACACAAGCAGGACAGCATGCCAGAGCTCACCTCAAGGGCACAAGGCACAAAAAAAGAAAGCGGAAGGAACCAGGTGAACAGGGAGGTGCCCCGACGAAAAGCGGGTTCCTGATCGGGGGCTGCCTCCAATAGCTTATATCGTCAAAATAGAGAAGTGGGGGATACAGCAGCAACACAAACGTGACTGTGGCTTCGGGGACAGTGTGCCGACGCTCTGGGCGGCCGCCGCCGGGACGGGCGCCGGGCTCCGGCCTCGCGCCGCAGCAGAGTCCTTCAGTGTCTGAGAAGTGACGCCGTTCCGGCTCGTCTTGGATTTGCACTTGGTAAACTTGACAGTTCGGAGTTCTGTTCGCCGCCCGGAGGCCCGCTCGGGTCAGAGCTGTTCTGGAATGAAGCCTGCGAACGCAGCCCCTGCCACTGGGGCCGGAGGGGCGAACGGGCGCCTACATCTCTTCGGAGTTTTGTTGCGAAGGCTCCAGTTTCATCTTTTTAGAGGGCGGCCCCCCTTCCAGATCCTTGGGGGGAGAGGGGGAGGAAAGAGAAACGGGGGTTAACAGGCCAGGAGACCCAGACCGGACATGAGGCTGTGAGGCTCCTCGCTGGGACTCAAGCCCCCCGGGCCGGCCGGGCCCGAGGCCGTTTACAGACCCACAGGACCTCAGCCCAGGGCCCCCTGGTGCCAAGTCCTGTGTCACCTGGGCCCACCTGTCCCTGCCGCCCCGGCGTCCCAGGCACTGCCACCCCCACGCCATGCCTGCCCCGCACCCACCAGCCGGGAGCAGCCTCCCTGTTACTACCCGGCCGACCGCAGTGAGCCGCCAGGGTGATTACTGGGGAACCAGGTTCCAGTGGGCCCTGCCCGCTCTCGGGCCACCACCGAAGGCCCAGACCAAGATGGCCCCGGAGACCGCTGCCGCCCAGGGCTCAGCCCCGGTGTCTGGTCTGGCGGAACGCTCAGCCTCTGCCCACCGCACACGTGGGCGTCATTCCGCGCAAGGGTCCCCGGTTGTCACTGTATCCCCCTACCCTGCCTTTATCTCGGGCACTGCAGACCTAACCCTTCACCAGGCCGACCTCCAGGCTGCTGTTCCTCCTGAGTTTCTCCAGAAACGCTGGCAAGTTCTCGGCGCAGTGGAAGCGGTTTATTAGCTGCGGCTCCGGCGCCCGTACCCCCTGCCCAGGACGGGCGGGGAGGGCGACAGCGGCCCTCCCAGCGGGCCCAGGCAGTTTCTGATGCCAGCGCCACATTGACAGGTGACCCCCATTCTCTTCTCACGACCCCACGCCCCACCAGTCCGACACCCCATCGTGGGTGCCAGGAGCCCATCGGGGCTCGGCGCCTGCTCAGGGTGGCCGGGCGCCTGCTGCTGGTCTCTCCGATTCACCCCGAGTCCGACGAACGGGGATGACCCCAAGGATTTCCAGCAGGGGCAGTGTGGTCAGCAGGAAAACCCCACAGGATGATGCTCCCAGCATTTAGGGTACAGGCCCCTCCCCTCCTCCACCTGCCTCAGGCCGGGCCCCGGGGCCTCAGCTGCTGCCCCAGCGCCCAGCTGGACGCAGAAGGACGCTCAGCGGACCCACACAGGTCCCACTCGTCCAGCCAGAAGTCGGCAGAACGAGAGACCTGGCCTCGTGCCCCTAAGAGCCAAGGGCCCGGCCCAGTCGGCGGCCCGCCAGCCCTCACGGCACCTGAGAGATTGCGGGCGTGTCGGCGGCCAGCGCCGCGTCTGCAGATGGCTGCCGTTCTACTTTCTCTGAACTGTTCATCGAGTTTTCCATCGAAGACTGTGAGTTTTGCTCGTCAGAAACGTCTGCGGGAAAAGCAAAAGCGACAGAAGCTGTTTGCAGACACGTGAGATGAGGAGCCAGATGGACTCGTTACTAAAAATACCTGGGTGGCTTTGGAGCCGGCGGCTGCCAGGGCTGCACAAGCTGGGGGGCTCAGGGACCCTCTTTTGTCCTTCTGCGGTGTGTTTTTTAAAAAATGTTTACTTATGCATACAAGCGGGGTACAGGCCAGAGGCGTGGGGTAGCAAGAGGGTTCACCAGAGACAGAGTGGGGAGCAGAACAGGCAGATCAGAAACACACTGCTGAGGGGAGCAGCGGGCGAGGCAGGAGAGGTCTGCCGCACCATGTGGGAATCTCCCCGGCCAGGTGTCGAACTCACGTCGCCCCTGCCAACAGCTCCACAGCGCAGCGTTTAACCGCTGGGCCACCAGGGAGGCCCTGAGGTGTGATTTTAAGCAGCCAGGCTCCCGGCTGGCCCTGGGGCTTCCCACCTTCCTTCCCTGCACACCTGCTACCTGCCTAGAGCAACGGGGCGACGGCCTTGAGCTGCGTGCTCTGGCGCCCTCTGGTGGACACAACGCGCTCCAACCACCATGGCAGCGGCCCCTCCCTCAGGCAGAGCAGAGCCGCATTTTACCTGGGCGCCCTGCAGAGGGACTGGCGCTTAGACAACAATGTGGGCACTTTCCTCATCATCAGGGCAGTGACGGTTCATTGCAAGAAACAGGGAAAAAATAAAAGTAAAGTCACTGCCCACACACACACACTAACTCGGTAGAGACTTATGACCATCTTCCCGGGTGTTCTGGGTATTTTCGCCCTACACCCACATCGTCCTCTGCTCTCTCCGAGCAGGAATCACAGGTCACAGGACTATAGGGAGGCCGGGTGGGAGAGAGACAATCAGTGGGGGGGGAGGGGGGGAGGAAGGAGCCGGAGGGAGGGAAGGGAAAGGGCACAAAATGGAATAGAAAAGAACACAAGGGACCATGGAGATGGATCACGGGTGAATTGGTGGTGGGCTACCCTAGGGGAATGCAAAATGTAAAAGACATAAATAACAATA
>PVIJ01014882.1:0-38765 GCA_004024925.1 Scalopus aquaticus
CGGGGGCTGGGGGCTGAGGGTGAGGGGCTGAGGGTGGTGGCCCAGCTTGTGGCGGGAGGATGGACAGGCCCACGCCAGCCGTGCTTTAGGGATCCTTCTTCCCCACACCATTACTGCTTAGGAACTAGGAGCCAGAGCTGCTCAGTTAAAAAGACCTTCAAGCTTGTTCTTGCTCATTAGAATCTTCCCTCAAAACTAGGACCATCAGAAGTAGGCCAAGGCTTGCAGTCCCCACAGGTGCCTGGCGACGTTGCCTGGTCTTGCGCCCCATCAGCACCACCCTGTTCACCAGCCCTTAGACCACCAGGAGCCTCACCCCTGCAGCATTTGTGAATGAAAAAGAAAACCCAAAGTAAGTGCAGCCAGAATCGAGCTGGTTTGAAATCAGGCACTTTTTTTCTGTCTAGACAGAGAATGTGAAAATTAACATTACACTTAATACTTCCCGGGTTTTCCTTGGCAGCCACGCAGGAGTGGCTGAACGGAGGATGAGAAAAAAAAGTTACATCATTCTGGCAGCTTCTAGAAGTTACCGTGGAGAAGAGCAATGCCACAAGAAAAAGATAATATTTTCTCCAGAAAAACAGCAGCCTGCCATGTGGAAGCGTCCAGCCCAGCACACCGCACGACTTCAGACCCACTGCCTGGGAGGACAGCACAACTGTGAATCGGCCAACCAGCAGCCTGGAAATTCAGGAAAGAAAGCGGCTCCATCCCACCCGCCCTGGCCCCGAGGGACTTGATGTGCACCACAGGCAGACCCGCCATGTCTGGCTACCGCTGTGTGCTCCGGGAGCAAGGCAGCCTCTGGCCAGCGACCGCAGAGCCCCGCGCTGTGCCAAATCACAAAAAAATGTGAACAATTATGACAACTGTGTCCTCATGGAAAGTGCAGAGATGTGTCCGTTGCATCTCGAGAAGCTGCTGTCATGATACACGACGGTCCCAGGCTGCTCAGGGTGGGGCCGGAGAAGCAGGAGCTCCACGCAGGGACCACCCAGTTCTCAACAGGCGACAAGCGAGGATTCGGTGGCATAATTTGCTGAAGGCAGAACAGTGTTTCTGTCTCGACTGACCTATTTGGCAGCTTTTGTCTGGTTGCTCTTCAGAGCCTCTGCAGAGATGGCTGTCGTAGAGGAGATAGATGCATAATGAACAGTTAGGTGATGCTCCAGGGGCGAGGACAGAAGAGATTCTTACAAGACGTTCTGCGCATAAACTAGTATTGGTGCCAGAAGATGCTTAAAATACAATGTCTAACATGCAGCAAATGGAAATGGTATGTTTCTTTTAACAATAAAAGATGGATAGGCTTTAGACTTCTACTTTTTAAGTCTAAAGTTAAGCATTTTAAGAGAATCTCTTGTCAAAATAAGACTCCCATCAAGAACAGCAATAAAGAACAACGATAAAGCTAGACCAAATACCCAGTCCAGTCATTTGAAGATCCTGAAGGGCAGCCAGTGTAGCCAGGTCAGGAAGTAAGATGCTAGAGGAAAGGGAGACAGAGTGGAATAAACACTTTCTACACCGATTTGCCCTCTCAGGGAATTTTCCATGCCATATGTCGGCGACAGGCACGGCAAGAAGCTTCAGGGGCTTCCCTGGTGGTACAAGGGGTTAAGTCTCAGCACTGTGAAACTCTCCGCAGCCACCGCACGAGTTCGATCCCCGGCCAGGAAGCGGACCTGGGGTGCAGCAGACCTCTCCTGTCTCCCGCTGCTCCCCTCAGCAGTGGATTTCAGTGGATCTACCTGTTCTGCTCCCCACTCTGTCTGGTGAAACCTCTCACCATCCCCATGCCTCTGGCCTATACCCCAGCTCTTGTATGCATAAATAAGTGAATAAAGGAGGGGGAGGGGAAGGGGGGGAGGAGGGAAGAAGGGGGAGAAGAGGAAGAAGAGGAAGGAGAGGAAGGAGAAGAAGGAGAAGAAGAAGAAAGAAGAAGAAGAAGAGATTTAATAACCACTTGGACTGGGACAAGACACGGGATTCAAGACAAATGCTGCAGCCAGCATCCCAGAGAAGGGGAGTTACAGAGAAAGGAATGTGACACTGTGCAAAGATGTTTGCCTCAAAAAAATTCTAAATTCTAAATATCTGGGGAGTGGGGGAGGAAGAGGAACCACAACAGTAAGAAAACAAACAAAACACCTCACAGTTGACATGATGTTTAAAGGAAAAGCAGAGACTCGGACAGGCTCATAAAGCTGAAAAGGCGAAAAGTAGGAGCTCAGAATCTGAAATGGAGGCAAAAGCCTGGACGATGTGCCGACTTTCAAGCAGAGAGCCCTGAAGTGCTGTTCTCTAAGACAAAGGCTACAGCAGCATTTTATCATCCTTCACTAGACTTCAGGCCCCATCTCCAACCAACCCAAAGCTCGGTAGAGTCCATGCAATCTCTCTAATGACAAGAAAACACTGTCCTCCTTGGGGAAAGATACCTTCTCTCACTGTCTCCAGGCAGTTCACATGCAATGCCCAGTGCTCAACTGAAAATATACTGCTCCAAATCATGACAAACAAAATAAAAACAGACAGTAGAAATAGACACTCAGATGACCCAAACTGCAGTTGTCTGATATGTCATTTAAAATAATTTATTATACATCCAAGAATATCACAGGAATGATGGAGAAAATAGATGAAGGTATGGAGAATTTTACTAGCAAACTGGGATATATAAAAACAAATTCAGTGGAAATCCTAGAATTTAAAAATTAAATTTCAGAGATAAATTACTAAATACATACGACTAATAACAAATTAGACATATCAGAAGAAAGGATCAGAGAATAGGTCAGAAGACATTATACAGATTGAAATGATAAGGGTAAAAAATTTAAAAATTATAAAATGAACTTGTAATACATGGTAAAATATCCAACATATATTTAAATGAATTTCCAGAGGGAGAAAAGAAAGATAATGGGCAAAAATAACAGTTGAGAAAGACACTGTTTGAGAAATGTCTAAAATTGAAAAATGAAATGTATTTGAAGAGAGAATTGTGCCACAAATTCAGAAAGTTCTAAAACCCTCAAGCCTAATAAATACAAAAAGCCATATCGGGACACATCATAGTAAAATTACTTTAAAAAAAGAAAAAAAGGGAAAAACTTAAAAGCTGCAAAGGAAGAATTTTAATTGAATAACAGTAAAACTTATAGTTGATTCTTCAAAATACGTATGGAAGTGAGAAGGCAATGGAATCAAATTTTCTAATAGCTGAGCACTGCAGGCAACCTGGAAAGTTATATCCAGTTAAAATACCCTTCAAAGGTCAAAGTTAAATAAGTTGTTTTCTGACACACAAAAACCTAGGGGAGTTTGATATCTGTGTACCTAAACCAAAGAAACATCAAATGAGTTCTACTCATTTGTTCGAAGCTCAGTAGCCCAAAATGCAAAGAAAAAACATAGAATGTTAAAACAAAAATATCTTGTTGAGGTTAAAATATGTGTGAAATATGTGTAGAATTAAAATATATGGTATTGATAGTAATAATAGATATGGAGAGTTTACTATACAATTTTTAAAGAATAAGGGTAAAATTAAAAAAAAGTTCAGTCATTAGTGAGCTATGAAAGGTTAGTACTAAGAAATTTCTGGTGAAAAGACAACTACTCTCTCGCCACCCCACGCCTCTGGCCTGTACCCCAGCTTGTATAAATAAATAAATCTTTAAAAAAAAAAAAAGAAAAGAAAAGACAACTACTGGGTATTCTTTGTGAAACAAAAGGACCCCAGAAAGATGTAGTGGAAACATAGATTAATAGTGGAAAATATATTAATTACTATTTGGTGACTTTAAACAAGTATTGACTGTTGGGAGAAAGAAACTGGGGAGTGGGGAAGGATATACAGTTACTAATTTGAGATGGTTTGAAAGAAGACAGAACCAACATGGAAATGGGCCAGTTAAAGCATTCTAACTTCTATTTTTTCAGGCTGTTAGTCCTTCTGAAATTTTCTATTTAATGTGCGCATTATTTTTCTAATTGGGCTAAGCTATAAAATTTTCATTTTTGTTAATAATAGCATTCTACTTATGGAGACTGATTTACTGTAAGAGTCAAACAGTATTTCTATAGATTATAACTAAAGACAACCAAACTGAGGTTCAAAGAGGCCGCCACGCCATCAACACCATACACCAAGTTCAAGATGAATTGGAGGATTTGGGCCCCTCTCCTGCAATTCCATGCTGGATCAGTGAAAACACCTCAGGTCTTCTGTCACATTACATCATACATCATGATCAGATGTGGACTATTTTTTTTTAAAGATTTATTTATTTATGCATACAAGCTGGGGTACAGGCCAGAGGTGTGGGGCGGTGAGAGGGTTCACCAGAGACAGAGCAGGTAGCAGAACAGGCAGATCAGAAACACACTGCTGAGGGGAGCAGCGGGCGAGGCAGGAGAGGTCTGCCTCACCATGTGGGACTCTCCCCGGCCGGGGCGTCGAACTAGCGTCGCCGCTGCCGACAGCTCAGCAGCGCAGCGCTTAACCGCTGCACCACCAGGGAGGCCCAGATGTGGACTATTTTTAAGTTGGTTTTCATTCCCCTCCCCGCAAATGAAGGGAATTCAAGGAAAAGAACAATAGGCAATTTACCTTTTAGATTTTTGTCCACGGTCTATGAAACCAGCTAATATTACCTAAGAAAGCTACTGCCACTAAATTAGTGGAACTAATTTGTAAGAGTTCTGTGAAATGGGGCCTCCCCGGTGGCGCAGCGGTTGGGCACTGCGCTGTGGAGCTGTTGGCAGCTGCCATGCGAGTTCGACGCCTGGCCGGGGAGATTCCCACATGGCGCGGCAGACCTCTCCTGCCTCGCCCGCTGCTCCCCTCAGCAGTGTGCTTCCCTCGATCTGCCTGTTCTGCTCCCCACTCTGTCTCTGGTGAACCCTCTCACTGCTCCATGCCTCTGGCCTGTACCCCAGCTTGTATGCAAAAATAAATAAATCTTAAAAAAAAAAAAAGAGTGCTGCGAAATGACGGGAGAATCTCCCACCCCTAAGTAGACTGTCATCTTGGACGTAATGTTCTTCTCAAGCAGAACAGGACCGATCACATCTGCTCAAGGAAACACAGGCGGTGACCGCAAACAAGCAAATGTGTGTTACACTCTGAAAGACAGCGGAGAAGAAAATGGCTGCTGAAGATGATCATGGTCTGATCCCCTTGGTGCCGCCTTCAGCAGACTGTTGCAAATTTACTTTTCTGTTATCAGTGATGGAGTTCAGATGATGGGGTTCAGATAAGTGGGTTTCTTGGGCCCTCTGAGAAAGAAGTCAGCAGGTGTTCCCCTTCACCCACACATGGCAAGTTTATTTTATTTATTTATTTATTAGTTTTTACTTTATTTCTGCATACAAGAACTGGGGTGCAGGCCAGAGGTGTGGTGGTGAGAGGATTCACCAGAGACAGAGTGGGGAGCAGGCGGGTCCACTGAAGCACACTGCTGAAGGGAGCAGCGGGGCGACAAGAGAGGTCTGCTGCGCCCTGTGGGTCAGCTCCCTGGCCGGGGATCGAACTCGTGCTGCTGTGGCTCTGGATAGCTTCATAGGCTGAGACTTAACCCGCTGCGCCCCCAGGGAGGCCCCCACACAGCAAGTTTATTGAGGTGGAAATAAGAGGAAAGAGAGACGCGGAGTAGACACAGGGCCGGGGTGCTCTTTCACCGTGTTCTCAGATGGAAACACTGTGGAAGTGACCTCCCGGGGGTCAGGTTGGGTCAGTCTTCTAAGACCCATAATCCTCTCTGGCCCCAGCTCTGGCTGAGAACCTTTTCTGACCCCACCTCAGATTCCTGGAAACTTGCCTCACCAGGTTTAGGCGAAGATTGATTGACCATCCCTGCCCCACCTCTGGGCTCTGTCCTGGGGAGTCCGTCCTTCCTAAATTTTTCTCCTCTTAAGACTCCATCAGTAACACAAATAGCACATAAACTGAGACAGTTCTCTTTTGAATTTAGCAGATTTGGGCATCCAACAATCATAAGTTCTGAGTGACTGGCCTGACTATCACGTAACGGGAACTTTATCCACTGACCCAACGACCAAGTGCTCTAAAGGGTCACGCAGGTGCTGGGGACAGGGCACTCAGCCAGACAGAGGCTCACTCTCTAGGTCCAGGGGACGGTGCCAAAGGGTTATGGGACCCTGGTGGTGTCGATTTTGGAGTCGATGGAGAGCGGGGTCCTTAGGGTCACCCTGGGAAAAGTTCCCCCAGAGCTCCCCAGAGCTCCCCATCGGCGGCACGCAGTGGGTTTCCCAGGCGAGTTTCTCCACGACACAGAGACGTGGGTGATATTTAGAGATCAGGTTCGTTAGGGAAAGGGACAGAAGCATAAAGCATGCTGCACGGACACAGCGGGCAGGGAGTGCTGCCCCGGAAGGGACAGGTTTGCTGAGAGGCCTGTGCGGCCCGGGCGGGCAGCCCTGAGGATCCGCTGAGGGGAGGTCAGTGAGGAGAGCCCCGGCCCGGTGCGGGTCACGGGCGGGCAGGAGGCCGCTGCCCCGCAGAGGGACAGAGCTGGTGAACAGCTGCCCCGTGCCGGGGCAGAGGTGGCCCTGGCAGAGTCTTCTCTTGGGAGGGCTCATCCCTCCTGGACTGGTTGGTTTGTTGCCGATTATGTAGAATTCGAAAGGGCCTGAGAGAAGTGGCTCCATCTCCATGTCTTCACCGCCTGACCTCCCTCCAGGATCTGCCCCCTGCCTGGCTCTTGTGCGTCCTCATCTGGGTGCCCGAGGACCTTCGTTGTACTAATCCCTCCACCCCGCCTCCAGCCCTCGGCATTGCCTGAGCCGGGTTCTGGGCCCGTGATGCCTCCTTTAGGTTTTTGTTCTTTCCTCCATCACTTTCTATTCTTTTCTCCATCCTCCATCTATGTACACTGTAGAGGTGGGGATCTGGACCCCCAACACATACACAGTGTCGTAAATCAACATTTACAGCCTCAATAAGCTGAGTTTTAAAAGGGAGCACCCATTCTAGCGTGTGAGGCTGAGATGAAAGCTTTGTTTGCTTGTTTTTGGCAAATGTTTTAACATATGTTTGCTATATGTTGGGATTGAGCTCTACAGAAGTACAGGCGGTGGGGGGGGGGCGACTGTGCTCTTTTGGGTAAGCTGACAGTGGGAGTCCTTATCAAGGAGCTTGGCATGTTGCAGAACAGAAATAAACCCTGTGCTGGAAGATGGTGAAGGAGGAGGGGGAGGTCCGGGGGAGGTCAGAGAGGGTGGCAGGTTCAGGTGGGAGCATCACTTCGAGTTTTTGTTTGTCTGTTTGTTTGTGTCTTAAGCCGTAAAGAGGATTGACTGGATCCTAAATGGGATGGCTTAAGGACAATGTCGATTTCAGGTATGGTTTGATCAGGGTGCTGAGTCTATTGCCCTATGACTCTGCTTTTGCTCTTTTTGACTCTGGGTTTGCTCTTAGCATCATGGGCTTCATCAAAGTTACTTCCCCAATGCGCAAGAAGGGGATTACATGTTTCTTTTAGTTTATTTTTATTTTTAATACATTTTTTCCTGGCCTTAGTCTACAGATCTAAAAGCGTTGTCGAAAACTGAATGCACACAGAAATGGATATTCCTAGCTCCCCCATGCCCACTCCCTCCATTCCTTCCAACCCTGAGAGATAGCCACTCTCCTGACTTCCATCACTATAGATTAATTTTTCTATATTTCTTGAATCTTATTTAAATGGAATTGACGGAATCTTAGAGCAGAAAAACTTAGGACAGAAAGTCTTACAAACACCGGAGGTGGAGCTAGGGATGATGAATGATTCTTAGAAGTTTCCAGGAATCTGAGGTGGGGTCAGAAAAGATTGTCAGCCAGAGCTGGGGGCAGAGAAGATTACGGCTCTTAGGGGATCACCCAACCTGACTCCCAGGCCATCACCTCCAAAGTGATTCCGCCCTAGGCACCATGCAACAACTCCCCAGCCCTGGACACAGAGCTCTTGTCTTCTCAGACTGCCCAGCTGTGTCTACACCTGCGTCTCTCTTTCCTTTCTTTTCCTCAGTCAACTTGCTGATGAATGGGAACGTCTGCCGACTTCTGTCTCAGAGGGGCCCTGTGGGTCTACTCAACGTAAGCGGCCTGTTCCGCCACCATTTTTGCTACCTACGGTTCTGTGTTTCTACGCAAAAAGGTCAGAACTGCCCGGGCAATCAGTTATGGGAGCCCAACCCTGCAAGGCACCTTGGGAGTCAGTCGAGAGCAGAAAGCTGGGTCACCCCGGGAAGGGCAGGCATGGAGAGGTGAGACCCCCTTGACTGAAAGTGACAAGGGACCTCAGAAGCTGATCAGGGGAACCTCAGTTGATAAGACTGAAACCATGGCTGGGGGCCTAGGACTTGATTTCAATCTCCATACCCGGTCGGGGAGCAGGGGCCTGGGGCAGACCCTGGCCCCCGAAACTAGAGATGACGGAGCACGTTGCCCAGTTTCCCCCCACCTTGACTCTTTGTCCCCCTCCCCCACAACTGCTGCTAAAGGATTAGTCTAAGAATAAAAAGGCTTTTTTTATGTTGCTCTTTCAGAAGCATCCTGCATTGTGTATGCTGCTCAGGACCCCTGGTTCTTTACCGTGTGGTGTTGCTGCCGCAAAAGGCCAAGGAACCCCACACACCGAACCCCAACAGAATCACGGAGAATTTTTTGAGAACATTTTTTGCTTAACACTTTCGTCAGCATTATATTTGTGATATTCGTTCCCATCGGAAGTATTCTTCTAATGACTTACCCATGGCCTGAGATAGAGAGATGCCAGGTAAAAAAAACAGTTGACTTATATTAATTTTCCTAACAAATATTTCAAATATACTATGTGTCTTAGAAATGTTCAAGTTTCCCTACTTAAATGCATAATGATACCATAACGTCAGGTTTTCAGGCCTAGTCTCCAGCCGGGAGTGGCCCCCGGGCTGCGTGGCGCTTCACTGCCGCTCAGGCAAGTGAGTGACAAGAGGCAGATTTGCATAAAGAAAGACAAAGTTTATTAAGGAGAAAAGGAACAGAAATAAGTGGAACTCCTGGGGGGTGAGGGCCCGGGCCAGGAGCCCAAGTGGAGTCCTCCTCAGGGCCTACAGACCTGCTTCTGATTATTCTAAAGCCCCGTCCGTATCTGTGATCAGTCACTGGTGTCTCACTGGCGCTGCAAAACGTCTCTGTGCCCAGAACTAAGTCTCTGTCCCAGCCTTATCTTTTAGCATTCTTTTCCTTATCACCCTGGATCCGAATGTCCTGTGGCCCCGGGTCTTGGGGTGTCTATCAGCTCCCTTTGGAATCTGTCGCCCTTGTCTCTGGATCTCCCTTACTCCTCTTGTTGCCTTATCTCAGAAGCTTCTTTAACTCTCCTTAAGTCCCTGCCTGCCTGCCTGCCTGCAGGTCCCCGAGGCTGCCTGATTAACCCTAACCTGCCCTGGGTCTCATTAACACCCGCGCAGTGTTACCTGCCCGCGGACCACCACGCAGCCCCTCGCGGCGCTCTCCCGTGGCTGGTATTAGCAGGGAGAGGTTTACAATCCAATGTTCAGCAAAATGAAGGCCAGAGGCGGTGTCCGTAGCAGAGGGTCGATGTTTGGCCAGACCTCCCAATGTCTTTGCCAAGCCTGCTGAGATCACGTCTTATCTAGCTAATCCGCATTCTTTTTCGGATATTCCACAGCTTGTTTTAATCGCACATCAACTTTTAAAACGTAGGCAGGTGTGGTTGAAAGTACAATTTGATGCATAATTCCGATATGTCTTGGAATCAAGGTTGATTTCATGGGAGGGGCTCTGAGGCTGGTGGGGGTTGCTCTTGAAAAAGGCACTTTTATGGCGACGTCTCTCTGGACAGGCCTCTCCCGGACACGAAAGAGGTAGAAAACCTCCTTATCTCTTTCCTGGAGAAGGCAGAGCTGAAACCTGCGCCTCTGCCTGCTGTGCCTTCCAGGTGGCTTCCCGAGCTGCCGTCCCCCCAGCTGACCGTCCGCTGCCCGCCCCAGCCCTTCTGTCGCAGCAGGGCTGTCTAGACAGCGCCAGGAGCCGCGGGGAGCGGCCGGCGTGGGCCCCTCCTGGACACGCGGGCTTGTGTTATTGAGCCTCTCTCTGACTTTGCTCTTGTCTCAACACGGCTGACGCGCTTGGTTACTTGCCAGGCCAGAGGAGCCCAGGAGGGCACAGGGCGATGTCCTCTGCGCCCCCACAGAGTCTCGGCTCTTCGGAACAGAGACCCTTTGGCAGATAACCTGCAGCTCTTGATGGAGGAAAGAACAAAAACCTAAAGGAGGCATCACGGGCCCAGAACCCGGCTCAGGCAATGCCGAGGGCTGGAGGCGGGGTGGAGGGATTAGTACAACGAAGGTCCTCGGGCGCCCAGATGAGGACGCACAAGAGCCAGGCAGGGGGCAGATCCTGGAGGGAGGTCAGGCGGTGAAGACATGGAGATGGAGCCATTTCTCTCAGGCCCTTTCGAATTCTACATAATCGGCAACAAACCAACCAGTCCAGGAGGGATGAGCCCTCCCAAGAGAAGACTCTGCCAGGGCCACCTCTGCCCCGGCACGGGGCAGCTGTTCACCAGCTCTGTCCCTCTGCAGGGCAGCGGCCTCCTGCCCGCCCGTGACCCACACCAGGCCGGGGCTCTCCTCACTGACCTCCCCTCAGCAGATCCTCGGGGCTGCCCGCCCGGGCCACGCAGGCCTCTCAGCAAACCTGTCCCTTCCGGGGCAGCGCTCCCTGCCCGCTGTGTCTCTGCAAGACTCTTTTATTCTTCTGTCTCTTTCCCTAATAAACCTGTTCTCTTACTTTTTTTAAAGGTTTATTTATTTATGCATACAAGAACTGGGGTGCAGGCCAGAGGTGCAGGGGGTGAGAGGATTCCCCAGAGACAGAGTGGGGAGCAGAACAGGCGGATCCACTGAAATCTACGGCTGAGGGGAGCGGCGGGGAGACAGGGCAGGGCTGCTGCGCCCTGTGGGAAGCTCCTGGCCGGGGATCGAACTCGTGCTGCAGTGGCTGCAGATAGCTTCATAGCGCTGAGGCTTAGCCCCTTGTGCCACCAGGGAGGCCCCCTAAACCTGTTCTTTTAAACATAACCAACGTCTCTGTGTCGTGGAGAAACTCGCCTGGGAAACTCGCTGCGTGCCGCTGAAAGGGGAGCTCTGGGGAAACCTTTCCCAAAGTGACCCAAGGACCCCGCTCTCCATCGACTCCAAAAAGTGACACCAGTTCTTAGGCGCCAGACAGCTTTCCCCAAGTGAAGGTGTGTCCTTCTCAACCAGGAAGGGGGTGGGCTTGACAGAGAATTCTCTGCAGTCACAGGGTCATTGGCAAAGGGGCGCTAGAGATAACCTGCGTCTGGAAGTGAACAGGTCCTTCGCAGAATTCCTTTTGCCATTTGAAATGTAAATTTATTCTCTATATGGAGGCAAATTCGATATTCAATATAAAAATAGAATTATTTCCTAGGTTCAAATCTACCTTCACTTTGATGCTCCCTACCGTGCATTCTGTCAGCTACAGAGACACATCAAAAACCTGGAAGCTGTCCACGAGGCTTCAGGTTTCTGGAAGAAAGCTGTTCAAAGCCTGAATCATTTTTCTTGAAAAAAAAAAAAAAAAAAAAGACCCAACTTAATTCTTTGGGTTATCCATTTTTTGTGTGTGTAAAGGCCTGCAAAAGAGAGTTAATCAAAAGTCAGAAGCTTGTTAAACTGCTTCTGCCTCAGTCTTAGTGCACCGTGCCCTGAAATGCTTAAGAACAGGTCACAGACGAGGCTTTGTTTGTCCCTGTAGACTGGACACTAACGTCACCTTACAGTCAAGGTGGGGAGGACAGTCCACCTTGCTTTGAGCCCTTCCAAGCCAGCTCTCAGCGCAGCACCCTGAGACACAAGGTGACCAGGGCACTAGAAGGTAAAACTGAGGAGCTCATTCGCTTTTCAAAGGCAATTTCTCTTTCAAAGGATCCTCATTTTTTTCAGTACGGTATTAAGATGAAACATTGGGTCCGCATAAGTACTTGATATTGGCCAAAAAGGTTACTCTCAAAAACACTTGGGAAAATTTGAGAAAATCCTATTCACTTTTTTTTTTACAGATTTATTTATTTATTTATGCACAGAAGAGCTGGGGTACAGGCCAGAGGTATGGGGGTGAGAGGATTCACCAGATATAGAGTCGGGGGCAGAACAGGCAGATCCACTGAAATCCACTGCTGAGGGGAGCAGCGGGCAGACAGGAGAGGTCTGCTGCGCCATGGGAAACTCCCGGGCTGGGGATCGAACCCAGGACCTTGGTGTTGACAACACTTAGACTTAACCCCTAGGCCACCAGGGAGACCCCCAAAATAATTTTTTTATCTCATTTGAAATGTATTTAGTTTTATATGCCCCCAAACCACCAAATTCCTAAAGAAATGTATTCATATGGCTAGCCCATGACCGAGGGGTGCCTACGCACCCCAAACCGTTAAGGGGTACTTGCTCTAAATGGGATTCAGTAATGTACACATGCAGGCGAAGGAAACAGACTTAGTGCAGAAGATTTTTAATAGAATGGGTGTGGGAGAGGGGAGAGGGAGAGAGAAGATGGAGGAAGAGGAAGAGGCTATTCCTAACGAAACTCCCCAGCTACCCAGCCCCTGGTGGGCAAACGCCCAGCCAGATGCTCAGCCCGAGTCAGGGGGTGACCCCCCTCCAACCCTGCCACTGCCTTCCCTTCTGGGGGGGAGCTCCAGGAGGACGTGGGCAGGTTCTGAGAGCTGGGGCAGAAGGAGAGACTCAGCGTTCAAAACCTGCTACATCGGGGGAGCGCTGCACCGTCTCTGTCGGGCTGGGGCAGCCTCCGGCGCTCTCCCCTTCACCGCCTCCTCCCAGAGTCTCTCTGCAGCAGTGCTCAGCGCAAGTCCAAGCCAGAACAGCAAGAGCAGAGGCCTTTCACGCGGGTATTCATGCTGTCACACCCCTCTCCTTGCACAGCCCTACCTTAGTACTGATGTCTCACGGTAAAACTGGAAGCCAAGGTAAGAATTCTTTCCCATGCCTTAGCTCAACCTCAGACTCCTATTCCAGCCATTGCAGTAAAGCTCCATCTGTAAAGTAGTGGCTGCTTCCCGAGAGCCCAACACGCATCATTACAGAACTTTGATCTCCAGGGGCCTCCCTGGGGGTGCAGGGGTTGAGTCTCAGCACTATGATGCTATCGGCTGCCGCTGCAGCACGAGTTCGATCCCCGGCCAGGGAGTTTCCCACAGGGCGCAGCAGACCCCT
The DNA here is from genome assembly GCA_004024925.1 of Scalopus aquaticus. Classification (NCBI taxonomy): domain Eukaryota; kingdom Metazoa; phylum Chordata; class Mammalia; order Eulipotyphla; family Talpidae; genus Scalopus; species Scalopus aquaticus. The sequence goes on from PVIJ01014882.1 coordinate 13,279, forward strand.
CCTGTCTCCCTGCTGCTCCCCTCAGCAGTGGATTTCAGTGGGTCCACCTGTTCTGCTCCCTACTCTGTCTCTGGTGGATCCTCTCACCCCCTGCACCTCTGGCCTGCACCCCAGCTCTTGTTTGCATAAATAAATAAAAATAAATATTTTTAAAAAAGCTTTTGTTTTCATAATGCGAATCACGGCTCAGATGTGACGGTCACTAGTACTTGTCTCCGTGCACAACTCCCGTTACTGCTCCTTCGACACCTGCCCTATTTGGGGTTCCCATCTGAGGGGGCTGCCGGCGGGTCAGGTCACAGAAGTTGGCGCTGTGGGTGGGTCCCCCTCAGTCACCCCGGAGGGCAGCGGCGAGGCGAGGCCTGGTGAAGCCGAGCAGCTGTGTCTGGAGAGCAGAAGTGACCACGCAGGGAAGCGACTTCCTGTGGGACCAGCGAGGCAAGAAGACACCCCGCCCTGGGCCTGCCCCCGCACCCGGCGCAGGTCCGGGCTGGCTCTGCTGGGGCAGCCGCACGGTGCTGCCCCCGGGAGTGGAGGAAGCAGACGCAGCTGCAGCTGGGCCTGCGTCCAGAAGGAAGGGCATACGCAGCGCCGTTGGAACCGCTGCAAATCCTGTTTATCGGGTGAGAAATCAAGGTCTTCTGGGAACCGCCGCATTGCTCTCCCGAGGACCATTTCGCTAAGCGAGGGGCCGCTGTGCGCGTGTCAGTTCTGCTGAGGTCCCGCAGCTTCGTTTTTTTTTTTTAAGATTGATTGATTGATTGATTTATACAAGAGCTGGGGGACAGGCCAGAGGCGTGGAGGGTAAGAGGACTCCCCAGAGACAGAGTGGGGAGCAGAACAGGCGGATCCACTGAAATCCACTGCTGAGGGGAGCAGCGGGGAGACAGGAGAGGTCTGCTGCGCCCTGTGGGAAGCTCCCTGGCTGGGGATCGAACTCGTGCTGCAGGGGCTGTGATAGCTTCATAGGCTGAGACTTAGCCCCTGTGCCCCAGGGAGGGCCCCTCAGCATCATTTCTGAGCTCCATTAATAACAACAGCCACGGACAGTGGCCAGAGCTGTGCTGCCACCAGGATGTCTACGTTCGGAGGTTAAAGGCGAGTCCACAAGTTGTATTACATCATTCCCAATCTTCCAGAAAATATTCTGGGAGCGCCTCATCTCATATTTCCAAAACACTTTCAAATTACTCTCTGGGGTTAGTTCCACAAAACATTTCATGTCAGTTTGCTCTCATTTCTGAGTCTGACACGTCTAATCACCCATCATTTGGGTCCCAGAGGCCCCATAGACTGAGCTTAACGAATATGTCCTTTATATACCTTTTATTCTTTTTTTTAAAGATTTGTTTATTTATGCATACAAGCTGGGGTACAGGCCAGAGGCATGGGGCGGCGAGAGGGTTCACCAGAGACAGAGCGGGGAGCAGAACAGGCAGATCAGAAATACACTGCTGAGGGGAGCAGCGGGCGAGGCAGGAGAGGTCTGCTGCGCCATGTGGGATTCTCCCCGGCCGGGCCTCGAACTCGCATCGCGCGCTGCCGACAGCTCCACAGCGCAGCGCTTAACCACTGGGCCGCCACCAGGGAGGCCCGCTTCCAGCATTTAAAATCCTGTGACTCCCCAAGCCACCTTCGGGGAGCGGGGTGCCGAGTCGGGATGCAGCCATCTACATGGTGTTGCTGCCTTACAGAAGAGGCTCCGAGGGACCCCGAGCCCCCTCCTCTGCCAGGGCCGAAGCCTTCAGGCTGGCAGCGGCCTCACCCACCATTCCGGCCTTCAGCCCCGAGCAAACATCCCTGCTGTCCTACCAGGTGTTGTGGTGTTGCGCTACAGCAGCCCAGGGGCTCTAAGGCGCACACACCCAGACACACCGAGAGTGAGCGTGGAACCTGGCTCAGTGCACTGGCTTCTCCCAGGGCAGCGTCCGCCAGATGACTCCGCACTGGCACGACGGGCTTTGTCCTTTGAGAAGCTCTGTTTATCGTCCACGGTGTGTGTTCATTTGAAAGGCTAAAACCTAACAGAATTTACATCTAAAACATACAGTTGGAGGGCCTCCCCGGTGGCGCAGCGGTTGAGCGCTGTGCTGTGGAGCTGTCGGCAGCGGTGACACGAGTTTGACACCCGGCCGGGGAGAATCCCACATGGCGCGGCAGACCCCTCCTGCCTCGCCCGCTGCTCCCCTCAGCAGTGTGTTTCTGATCTGCCTGTTCTGCTCCCCACTCTGTCTCTGGTGAGCCCTCTCGCCGCCCCACGCCTCTGGCCTGTACCCCAGCTTGTATGTATAAATAAAAATAATAATAATAATAATAATAAAATCTAAAAAAAAAAACATACAGATGGAAAAAGAATTTGAACACAAAAAGTTGTCGGGAAGCTTCAACTCAGAGTTCAGAGCGTTCTGTTCCGGGCAGCGGCGCCCCCCGGGCCTCTGGTCTGCAGCAGCTTAACCGTCCATCTGACCAGAGGACACAGCAGCATCTGGCTCCTGGGCCTTTGCAACGTCGCCCGCACGACGCTTGCCCCTGCGCTCCCTCCATCCGAGACACGGGCGTGCGCCTGAGGCTCCCCTCTGCCTCACGCCTGGCTACCCCCCGGGCCAGCCGCTCTTACCGCTTGCAGGCCCGGCCTTCCCCCGAGCCACAGCCCGTGGAACACTCCCAGCCAGCCTCTTGGCGCCCCCTTGGCCCCCAGTCGCCCTCGGCCTGCCCTGCGCATCTGGGCTCCAGGCCTTTGCTCAGACACACTATCCTCATGTCCTTGCTCCCTTCTTTCCTCTCAGCTGTGGGGCTGCTAATCCCAGGCGGCCTGTTCGGCCACGATTTTTGTCACCTACGGTTCTGTGTTCCTGCACAAGGTCAGACCTGCCCAGTCAACCAGTTACAGGAGCCCAACCCTACAAGGCGCTTTCCGATCAACCAAGAGCAGAAAGCGGGGTCACCCCTGAAGGGCATGCGTCGCAGTGAGGTAGGACCGGGAATGCCCGGGGGGTCGCTGAAGGCTGTATGACAAGGGACCCCAGAAGCTGACAGTGGAACCCCTTGCTGATCAGCCTGAAACCAGGGCGGGAGACCCAGGGCTTGACGCCAACCACAGCCCCTAGTAGTCGGCAAGCCGCTGAGAAGAGGGGGGGCAGGCCCACGAGCCCTGATGCTGTAGATGACCAAGCGCACTGACTGTCTCCCCACCACCTCTCCGCCGGTCCCCTCCCCCACAACTGCTGCTACGTGGTTGTTCCGTCAGCACAAAGGCCAGGTAGAGCTCCTTGGCAGCGTCCTGCGTCCTGCACGACTCCCGGCAGTCAGTGCGTGCTGTCAGCACAGCCCTCAGCCTGCGGGTTTCTCTTGCGTGCTGTGGCCCCGCGGGGCCGCCTTCTGCTCTCCAGCCTCTGGCAGCTTTCTCGTCTCACTCGCTCTTCCTGTGCGATGCAGTTCTCTCCTGACCGTCTCTTACAGGGAAGGGAGAGGGGAACCCCAGAACCCCCAAACCTGCCCATCTAAATAGGTTCTGCCATCCGCCACATCAACACAAAACATATAAGACCTTTTGAAAGAAACTTTAATACGATTAGAAAAGACAGAGAAGACAAAGAATATACTTTCTAAATCAAGCACCCAAAGTTACCCGTCCCCTCGGGGGTAAAAATCGACCCAAACGGGATTGGCCCAAAGCAAGTCTCAAAAGCCTGCCACAGTCTAAAACGCCTTTTGGCAGGCGCCCATAGAAAAGGGTCGGAAACAGCCAGACAAGTCTGGGAGTTAAAGAGCAAAATCAAAACCAAGATCAGCATTTCCATAGTCACCTCCCCGCGGCTCTCACCCACGGCTGTTTCGGTCAGTCCAGGCCGGTGCAGCGTCTTTGCAAGTCTCCCTGCTCCTGTGCACTTCTGGCCTCCACCTGCTTCCTTCCTTCCTCTGTCTGTTCTGTGTCTTCTGTGTCTTGTCTCTTCTTCTCCAGAGTCTTATCTCTCCTGCTCAGCTCCACCCTCCCTTGGGTGGGGCAGAGAAACTGAAACACACCTTTTCTGGGACCACCCTGCTACACTTTCAGCTGCAATCAATTGGTACCGAACCCCGGTCCTGGTCATGGATATGATGGAGAAGATATAAGCAAAATAAGATTAGAGCTAGACCCACACAAGGAAGTGGGGGTAGAAGAAATCAACATAACCATGAGCACAATCCCTGGGTGCCAGCTCCTAAGTTACAAAGCACAGGCAGCATGGGTAGGCGCTAGCCGGCAGTCTCTAGGGCCGAAGATATGGTAGAATCTCCAGTCTCTTTTCTAATTCTATGTAGCCAGTAAACAGACAGCCATCCTGGAGGATGAGACCCTCCCAACTGAAAGAGGGCTATCTCAGTGCCATCCAGGGCAAGAACTCGGGGCAGCCATTTCTCTGCCCACCTGTGCCTATGCAAGTGCTTTCCTTTACCGACTCTGTCCCTCTGCAGGGCAGCGGCCTGCCCGTCTGCCCGTGACCTGCACCATGCAGGCCTCTCTTAGCAAACCTGCCTCTCAGCATGGGGGGCTCTTCCTGCCTGCTTATGTCTGCACAAGTGTCCTTTACTTCCTTGCCCTAATAACCCTGCTCTTTAAGAATAACCAAGTCTGTCTCGTGGAGAAACTCGCCGCGTGCCGCCGAAGGGAGCTCTGGGGAGACCTTTCCCAGAGTGAACACGAGGACCCTGCTCTGCTCTCAAATCCATCAGCTCTAAAATGACATCAGGTACACACTGCAGGCTGGGTGTCTCCCCATGGAGGGCCCAGCACGTGGAGAAGTGACATCCTCCTTGGCCCACAAACTGGTAAGTCTGCAGCCTTCCCGGCCTCAAGTTGTTGGCACAGAAACCCAGAAATCCTGGCACCGACTCTGACCTCTCCTTCCCTTTTCCTTTCCAGTCAATCCCCTAAATTTGTAACTGTCACCTATTAAATATTTACACCTGTCTCCGCTTCTCTCCTTGCTAATTGTCATTACTGAAGCCTCCTCATTTCTTCTTTGTAACTTTCTTAAATTATGTCCATTGAGGTAACATGGATTTACAACACTGTTTTAGGGGTACAGGTTCACACCCCAACAAAGGTATGTTATCACACCACCACCAGAGCCCCAATAACCATCCAGCATAGTCCACTAGTCTTCCCCTCCCACCCCCGCCACCGCCCCTGCGGCCTCGTTATCTCTTGATTACTATATCAACACCATTCTAATTGATTTCTTCCCAAATTTAATTAATTTCTTCCCAAATAAATTCCATCTAAAATGGAACCAAATACTCTCTTGCTTGGGTCCTTCTAATCCCGTTATCTATAGAGTAAATTGCTTAACCCTTTGAATGGAGTTCCGTCCTGTCTGCCTCTCCAGCCTCATTTACACAAGACCATCTGTAGTTCCCTGAAAAAAACATGCTAAAAAAACACAATCAAGATTCTGGGACTTTCCCAGGACTTTTGTACCTGGAATGCTCTACATTTGCTTTTATAACTAGAGCATTTTACGTCGATTGAAGAAATATTTAACTCTCCAAAGCCATAAACATAATAACTTATGGTACCTTCTAGAAGCAGTGCTTTAGATTTTTGCATTTAGGTCCACAATTATTCAGAACTGATATTTTTTTTTAAAACATATGATCAGGTATCAGGTTTCTTTCCACATGGATTTTAACTTGGGCCCAGAACCATGAATTGAAACGACCATTTCCCCCACTTCACTACCCTTCCACCTCTACAGAAATCAAAAGTCCTCATACACACATCTGTTTGGGACTCTATTCAGTTCGGAACAGGGGGGTCCCCAGGAAAAGGGGGATTCCAGGTTCCCTGGCCCCTCCAAGGGAGGGCTGAGCAGAGCAGGGAGGAGGAGAAGCGGGAGAGGAGAGGGCAGGAAGGAAGAGGACGGGGCAGGGGGCCTGGAGGCCGCGCAGGGAGCAGAGGCGCGTGGGGAGGCGGCGCTGGCCTCTGGGGCCTGGACGGGCCGACACAGACGGGGGAGCCCCGTGGGGAGGGGACCGTGGCAGCGACTGTCTTGATCTTGAGTTTGCTCTTTTCCTCCCAGGCTTGTCTGCCTGTTTCTGCCCCTTTTCCATGGGTCCCCCCTGAGGGGCCTGAGACTGGGGCAGCTTTCGGGCCTCAGAGGCTGCTTTGGGCCACCCCGTTGGGCTGGGCATTGACCCACGGGGGGACGGGGGACTGCAGGTGCTTAATTTAGAAGCTATATTCTTCCCCTTTTCTATATTTCACACTAATAGTATTAAAGTTCCTTTCCATTAAAGGTCTTACACACTAGAGTATGTTCTGTCTTGATGCGGTGGATGGCAGAACCTATTTAGACTGGGCAGATTTGGGGGTTCTGGGGTGCCCCTCTCCCTGCCCTGTAACAGTTCCATTGGGCTACTTTCTAATACCTATTAGGATAAATCCCCCAACTTTGTCTTCCAGATCGCCTTGGCTGTTATTAACCTTTTGTATTTCCATGTAAATTTAGAATCAATCTTGTCAATTTGCAAACACCCCCACAATTCTAGTTGGGGAAAACAGACAATTGGGGAGAAGCAGACAATTTTACAATATCGAGTCTTCCAATCCAAGAGCGTAGCTTATCTATCTGTTCAGTTACTTGAGTCTTCTCTAATTTCTCCCAATAAAATATTTGTCAGCATAGAGTTTCCACATCTTTTATTAAGATTTATCCCTTGGTGTAATAGGCTGGATGGTGCCCCAAAGGTATCAGATCCTAATTCCCAGAATCTTCCATGTTATCTCATTTGGAAAAAGGGGCTTTGTGGATATGCTTAAGGATCTTGAGAAAAGGAGAAAGTTCTGGATTATTCGGATGGGTCCTGGATGTCATCAGTGTCTTACAGGAGAGAAGGCAAACCCAGAGAGAGGACCCACCCAGGGGATAAGGCAGAAGCTGGAGTGACAGGCCACAAGTCAAGGAATACTGTACACCCCAGAGACTGGGAAGGAATGCCTCCTCCCCTGGGGTCTCTGGTGCAAGTGTGGGCAGGTGGACACCTTGACCTTGGATTTCTGATCTCCAGAAAGGGCTGGATTTGAACCACAGAGTATATGGTAATTTGTTAAGAGTAGCCATAGGAAATATACTAGGTAGTTGACATTTGGATACACTTGTTTATGGCCTCACTTTCAAAAATAATTCAAATTGTTTCAAATTGTTTACTGCTGTTATATACTAACATAACTGATCTTTAAACACCGCTTCCAGCAATTTGCAAATTCACTCACTAATACCAACAGTTTATAGATTATTTTAATTTTGTATGTACACTACCCATGTTAGATAGGATACACTATCTATGCTTTACCCAAATAACAGATGTATATATTTCTTTCCAATCCTTCCACATTTTTTCCTTGCCTTTTTGGGATTGCTGGGATGCCCAACACAGCACTGAAGTACATCCTCTTAAATCTTTTGATTCTGGACTCTCAATCTATTTTCTGCTCCAAATGTAAAATACAATGAAAAATAAAATTTTCAGGGGGCCTCCCTGGTGGCACAGCGGTTGAGCGCTGAGCTGTGGAGCTGTCGGCAGCAAGCGATAGCAAGCGATGAGAGTTCGACACCCAGCCAGGGAGAATCCCACATGGTGCGGCAGACCTCTCCTGCCTTGCCCGCTGCTCCCCTCAGCAGTGTATTTCTGATCTGCCTGTTCTGCTCCCCACTCTGTCTCTGGTGAACCCTCTCGCCGCCCCACGCCTCTGGCCTGTACCCCAGCTTGTATGTATAAATAAATAAATCTTTAAAAAAATAAAATAAAATAAAATAAAATTTTCAAAAGCAGCCAAAGTAACCAACATTGTCCTAGTTAACAAATCCAAGGGCCTTTTAAAAAAATCATTCTCATAACCTGCATCGTTAGACAGTTCGTTAGCCCTTCCTTAAGAGTTCCTCTTCCCACTTCAGAGTCTCCCCCTTGTGACCCAGATTCTCTCCTCCTGCTTGCTTCTTACAGATGCTACATTCCAAGGTTGTCTTCTTTGGCCTTTTCTCTTTCTAAACTGGCTGGTAACTGTTGGGAAGTCATTTTCAAGTCCACTATGATCCCGCAGAAGCAGAATAGCTCTGGGGGCGACCTTCTTCCAGGGGTAAAACAGAAACTTGCTCTTCTTTCTTGCAACACCACCACCCACCTCCCTCCCCTGGTTCTTCTCCCACAAGGGAATGTGGGCCCCCCCTCTCTGCTGTATTCAAGAAAACCTTGGACACTTCACTTTTTTAGGGTTTTACTAAGGAATAGAAATCAAAGTCCCAGAATTACAATGTGTGGGCCTAGCTCTCTTTGCAGAAGTTCCCTTCTAGAGAAAAGTGGGGAGAAGGCTTTGCAAAGTAGGGCGCTTAGGAAGCGGGTGCCCTGAGGCCTCTTTGCAAATATCCTCACTCAGGTGCTGGCTGACCCCTGTCCCAGGCCCAGAAATGCTGACTCACGTCCAGTAGAATCGTGTGTCTAAAAACCAAAATACCAATGCGTGAATTCACAAGGAACGATTTAAGTGTCAAGGGAAATGGTTTCTCATTTCATTTGGCCAGGACCTTCCCTCCTAGCAGAAAAAATATTAAAGTTATATTCAGCACTGCTCAGAGAGGGACGAGGAGAAAAGTTCAGCTGGGCGGGGCTTCCGCTTGACCGCAGCACAACAGGTTTTCCAGGAGAGAGGAAACTACCCCAAGCAGACAAGTCTCGTACCTGCGGGACACTGTCCCCTGGCGACGGCCCTGCCAAGCCTACGGCCCGGGCTCTCCTTGGCTGCGGTCCGGATGGAGACGTCCCTGCTTTGGAGATGCTCCTTCTTTCAGGGCGGCTCGCTGGCCTGGGAGGTCCACGCTGGCGCTGACCCACTCTTACAGGACCATCTAAGCCTTTGCAGATGTTACCTGGAGCCCGCGAGGGCTCTGCCGGCAAGGTGCCCACGGCAAGGCCTCACTGAGCTGCGAGAAAAAAAGATCCTAATTAGAAAAGGAAACCACAAACAGCTCCCCATGCCAGGCAGCCTGGCACACAGCGGACTCCTCAAATCTGGTGAGGGATAATGCAGCGCCTATCCCTTCCCCCATGGCAATGAGGAAGAGGGGCCAGGCTTGTCCCCCGCCCCCGCCCCCGCCCCCAAGCGCGGGTCTGCGCCCCAGCGGGACCACGTCCTGCTCGGCCTCCCCACAGCAGCACCCACTCCCCAAGAGAACCTCAGGAACTCAGTCAACAAACAAAAGCGAAAAAGCCCAGGTGAGAGGTCGGTGGGCAGGGAAAGGGTTTTGAAGAACCTTTTGGCCTGTGGCAGCCACGGCCAGCCCCGAACGCGCGTCCCCGCGGCCCCTGGGGAATGGGGCCCAGGGCAGGTTCAGGCGCAGCTCAGGCGCCCGAGTGGCGCGCTCCCGGCCGACCCGGGGTCCCGCAGTCCCGATCATGGGGACCCCGAGGCCCGGAACTCGGGGTCCCCGCATCCCCGACCCCGGGGACCCCGCAGCTCGGAACTCGGGGTCCCCGCAGTCCCGACCCCGGGGACCCCGCAGCTCGGAACTCGGGGTCCCCGCAGCCCCGACCCCGGGGTCCCCGCAGTCCCGATCCCGGGGACCCCGCAGCCCCGACCCCGGGGACCCCGCAGCCCGAGACTCGGGGCCCCCGCAGCCCCAGCCGCCGCCTTCCTCGCGCCGAGGAGCGCAGCGCCCGCGCGGCGCGGCCCGGGACGCGTTCCCGGAGGCCCCGGCCCTGGGCGGCCCTGGGCGGCCCCGGGCGGCGGCGGCGGCGCGCGGGCGGGCGGGCGGGCCGGGGCCGGGGCGGGGGTTCCGGGCGCGGCGCGGCGCCCCCCCGCGGGGCGGGGAGAGCGGGCGGCGGGGCGGGGCCGGCGGCGGCGGCTGCGCGGCCCGGGCGGCGGAGATGGCGGCGCCGCGCTGACACCTCCTCCCCGCCGCGCCTCCTCCCGCCGCCGCCGCCCGCGCGCCGCGCCCGCTCCGGCCTGACGCCGCCCCGCCGCCCGCCGCCCCGCCCGCCACCATGCCCGGCATGATGGAGAAAGGGCCCGAGTTCCTGGGCCGGCACCGGGCGGGCCCCGGCGGCGCCAAGAGCCCGGCGGGCGGCGGCGCGGCGAGCAACGGCGGGCTGCCCGCGTCGGAGCCCGAGAGCGGCGGCAGCAGCGACGACGAGCACGGTGGTAGCGCCCGCCCCGCGCCCCCGCCCGCGCCCCTCCCCCGCGCCCCCTCCCCGCCGCCGCCGCGCGCCGCCCCGCCCGCGCGCCCGCGCCGCGGTGGCCGCCGCTCGGTGCCGCGCGACCCCCGCCCGCCGCGGCTCGGGCTGAGCGCCCCGCTCTCCCCCTTTCTTTCTCGCTCGGCGGCGCTCCGCAGATGTTGGGATGAGAGTCGGCGCCGAGTACCAAGCCCGGATCCCCGAATTCGAGCCAGGTAGCCGCGGCGGGCGGCGCCGGTCTGCGGGCCGGGGCGCGGGTCGGGGCGCGGGCCGGGCCGGGCGCTGACACGAGCCGGGCGGGGGCGCGCCCCTCAAGGTGAACCCGCGGCCCGGAGGCCGGGCGAGTCGGGGCGGCGGGGTGCGGGCCGGGCGGGCGAGGCCGCGCGGGCCGGGCAGAGCAGAGGGGCGCGGGCCGCGCGATGCCCTCGCCGCCGGGGGCGGAGGCCCGGGGCGCGGGGCCGGGCCACGCGAGCCGGGCCGGCCCGGCGCCCGGGCTCCGGCTCCGGCGGCGGCTCGCGGGGCGGGCGGGCGGGCGGGGGCGCGGAGGCCGGGGCGCGGCGCCAGGCCGGGCCGGGGCCGCCGGGGAGCCCTGGCCGCGAGCCGCGGGCCCTGCGTGCCGCCCGGCTGCGGGCTCCGTGTCTACTTTTCTCCAAACAGGCTCCCGGCGGTCACGGGATTTCAGCCCCGACGCGGATTGGGCCAGAGTTCCGCATATGGAGGCGCCCTTGCCGGAGCCTCCGGGCCCGGCGGAGCCTTCCCCGCACCCCAGCCCGGCCCCTCCGGCGCGGGCCGTGCCCGGACGCGGCCGGGGCTCGCTGCGCGCGCCCTTCCCTGCGCCCCCTCTCGCGGGGCGGCCCGGCCCTGGCCCGCGGCCCGCGGCCCGCGCGGAGGACGCGTGTCCGGGCCGGGCTCGGGCATCCGCGTCGCCGCGGCCGGGGCTGGCGGGCGTGCGTGGGGGCAGAGCCGGCCCGCGGACGAGGGGCTGAGAGGGGCCCGGGCCCCCCCGCCGCGGCGGCGGCGCCGAGTGACATTTCCCGGCCGGGCCTGGCGAGGGGTCAGGGGCGCGCGGCCCGTGCCTCCGGCCTCCCCAGAGTACAAAGGAGCCCGAGCTCAGGAGACTCGAGTTGTCTTGCAGGGACATGGCAGTGCACACCTTTGCTCCGAAGCTGCGGCTGCTGGTCGCCCGCAGTGTGGGTGACCTCTGTGCCCGCGCGGGGCCGAGCGGGCTGTGGCGCGCGCTCCAGGCTGCCCGCTGCAGCTTTGCGTTTGCAAGCTCGGAATTCAGTGCCCAGGGTGTCGCTTTGCTCTGCCCATGACGCGGGCCTTTCCCCAGCCTCAGTTTCCCTCGCTGTAAGATAGACTTAACACCTCAGGGGTTCCTGCCTGATGACAAGACCGGGCAAGAGGCAGCTGCCCTCGTCTTGATAGAAGAGAGTCTTTGTGGGGCCGCCGCCGTCCCGATTGGGGGCTCTTAGCAGATCTCTGCTCTGGGGGGAATGGAGAAAGTCTCCAGTTGGAATTCAGCAGCTAAAATAATTCGCAAAGTTAGTGTCACACGTGGCCCAGCCAGTAACTGGATTTCACTGGCAGCCTGGCTGGGTGCGCGCAGGTCTGCGGAGAAGCCAGCACCTGCCAGACCGGGCCCTGCCCGTTTGGTTTCACGATAAACTAAACGCAAACAAATTCCAAAAACAAATAACAGCGCCCAGTACTTTGGAGGTGGTTTCCCCTGGCAACTGTGGTCGTCCAGTGGGCTTGTCATCATCCCTTGCTCATTTTGAACTTACGTAAAATATTTGTGGGGGAATCACGGAAGTGCCACCCTTTCTAAAATAAAATATTTTCAGCTATTTACTCTGCCCCTAATTTATACTGTGAGTAAGGAGCAATGCCAGCTTCCTTCAAGCCCCCCTATCCACTTCACCTTGATAGTCTTCTCCAGAAACGTGTAGCACCCACGGACACACAAGATAGTTGCCGTTTAAGCTTAAACGGGCTTTCCTCTAGCACATAGAAATTTCTAGAGCCAGTGTTTATAAGAAAGAGTGAGGAGCCTCGAAGTGCTTGGACATGGTAGCAGTAGCGGTGCTCTGTTTTACTGAGACTGTTAACACTTGTATGAAGTTTTTACTTCTGTCAACTCCGTGTAATTGGTTGAAAATTTCAACACATTGCCTAGGAGAAGATAAAAGAGCAAAGGAGATATTAGCTAATGGTAGAAGCTGAGAACGAGGCCCTCTCTGTCCTCCTCTTTCTTCCCAGTAGTCACCAAACCTCGTGTTCAGGGAGATTGGTCACCTGAGGCCATGCACCCCATCTGGAAGGAAGGCCTTGGGGTGTAGGGGAGTTAAAAGAGGTTTTTGTTGGGGGAAGAGACTGGTGATAGAAATCAAGCACAGAAGGAATGATTAAAATGAGCATCTTAGAAAACATGAGAATTAGGGTTTATGTTGGAACCAGGAACAGTTTATCTTAATCAAGGGGCCCATTGCTAACAGTTGCCTGACTGTATTTCTGCTCATTTTCTTAGGTGTCTTTTCCACTTGGTTCTTTGTAGGGCCCCAGATTGGCGCTGGGGCCTCCCGGTGAGGCTGGCACCCCCAGAGGGGATGCAGCTTCTCGTGCACCTTGAAGCCCCAATGGCAGTGACGTCGTGAGCGCCCCAGTTCAGCAGGCTTCATTTACTTACGAGTTAAAGGAAGCTACAGGCTTCCACAGTCAGTGAAAGTAGAACTTTCCTGTGAAACCATTTGCAGCTAAATGGCCTGAGTGAAGAATTCTTATTTATACGGAGATTTTTTTGAGCATTTCCAGATCTGAAAATTAATCTACTAAATTATACCAAATGACATTTCAGACCTAAAATTGCACTTGATCTGGTAAGACAGAAATGAGCTGATGACTTGCGCAGCCTGATAAAGTAGAACTAGTGTCTGCCGCAGCTGGGGTCTGCTCGGGAGGGGCCAGACAGCACGGGCTTGGGGAAACCGGCTGTCGAGAGGAAGCCTCACCTATTAACACCTCGTCTGCCTGTGCTGAATCCATGACGGGTCACTAATGGCCACATCACCTGTCTGTCTGCTGGAGGTGGAGGCGGAGGCTGCCGTAGTATGGGCTTGAGATGGCCCAGGCTCCCTGCTTAGCACCTGCAGTTTTCTGTCATGCAGTTCTCTGTAAGCCTCAAAGCATCTTGCAGACCTGCCGGAGAGCTTCATGCCCTCAAGCGTCAAGTCACACTTGTCTGCCCTCCTGGCAGCGCTGTCTCAGCTGCTCTGCCTTCGTGCCTGGGCCACCTCACCATGGAGCCGTTGCTCTCCCTATCCATTCCCCTGGCATCCTTCCCTGTGGCAGCTGCACCGGCTCTGTCGGTTCCCGGGAAAGCCCCTTAAGCATCTCCCTCCTCACCTTGCACTGGACGCTGAGATGCTGCGTTAGTCCCCGAAGGGCTCGGCCGGGCCCGGCAGCTCTGGCGCCGCCGTCTGTGGGCCGATGCCGCCCAGACCCGATGCCACTCCTGCTCCCGGCGAGCAGGCCTCCCTCTGGGTCAGTAAACAGGTGCTCACGGCGTTTCCCAGCGAGCTTCCAGAAGGCAGGCGGCACCTGCAACAGTAACCATCTCCCAAGTTCAAATGGAAACCCATGTATTTGAAGCACTGGCTTCAAAATGGTTTGCATAACCTTAAAAGGTTTTGGAATAGCAGCTTCACATATTTTAAGTGACTGAGTTTAAAGAGTTGAGGAATGTTCTCTCCAGAAATACGAACACTTTGAAATAAAGCTGGAATACCCCTGTTTTGAGTGCGTTTGATTAAATTACAGTAGCAGCAGCATCTGCTGTGTGGATGTCTGAATAGGCTTCTAGCGCTGACCTTTCCCTTGGTTCTGTGGTCTTTGAATTCATCTCAGCGCCTTCCTCCCCTCCAGCTGTCGATGTTTGGGGTTGGAAAGTGATTTCTGACTTAGGCCTAACTGCTTGCCCATTTTCTCCACCACCATGATAACTATTTTTGTAAACATAAGAGTCTAAGTTTTAAGTCTCCTCTGGCTGGAGGAGATGCCTAACTTGTCAGCAGATATTAGGCCTGGTGGGCTGCCTTGGGGCCTAGTGCTCCTACTGGACCTGGGTGGGGGAGAGACCCACTTTTTCTTTCCTGAGTTGGGAGAAGGGCGTTTGTGGAGCAGGGGTGAGGGGGGGAGGAGCATTTATAGCTAATGCAGGCAGGCGAGTTCTCACCACTGAAGTCCTGAAATGTCACTGCCGGAGACCAGGCTCTGCTCCCCTGCCCTGGGCAGTCTTTGTCACATCAGCCTGAAATCCTGAATTAAGTATGTGACTTAGAGCCTAGATTACAAACAGCAGAACTTTGAAAATATTTGGAGCATCTTAACATTGTCAGTGTTTAAGTTCTTCGCATAGTATGTTTGCTCAGTGATTTCCAGCCAAGACCTTTTAAATGTCTGAAACAGATTTTTGCTTCTGTGCTTATTTTGATATTTGCTGTTGAGAGAGAAACCCTGGCTTATCAAGATTATATTTTTGTTTTTGTGGTTGATTTTCGTCAAGTGCGTGCACGTACTTGCCAACCACAGCTAAGGTGGGCTAAAGGATTTTGAAGAGATCAAGCTTTTCGGTGTTTCATTGGAAAGTTTTAAAAATAGGTTATTCCTTAATTTTATTTTCAAAACTCACATGTCCTTTAAAATTGTGTGACTCGCTGTCTGGTTTTGGTTGGCTATTTTTTAAAATCCATTCAGAATCTAGGATACCTGTAAAGCTTGGTTATTTTGTTGGTTTCCAATTTGATTCTCAGTTTTATTTTCGAGTAGGAAACACTTTTGAGGTATCAGCTTGAATATTGTCACAGATAACAAGATATACGGAGGGTCTGTGTCCTTACCAGATTTCAGTTCATCTCAGCGTATTAATAGCTAGGGTCAGGCTTTCTTGGATGCAAAGCCTCCCGAGGGCTAAATTGTTCTAATAATAGTAGTGACTTTCTCCTTTTAGAGGAGGAAGCAGGTCTGCAGTGCCAGCTTTTCCTTCTCATTTCCAAAGGGCTGGTGAGAGGGTTTTGGCCCAAGGACTTGTTCGTCCATCATTTTAGCTGCCTGATTAGGTCAGCTTTGATAAGCCTTTCCATCGAGGAGTGAGAAGGGAACTTTGAGGGCCTCCCTGGTGGTGCAAGGGTTAAGTCTCAGCACTATTAAGCTGTCCACAGCCACTGCAGCACAAGTTCGATCCCCGGCCAGGGAGCTTCCCACAGGGCGCAGCAGACCTCTCCTGTCTCCCCGTTGCTCCCCTCAGCAGTGGATTTCAGTCATTATGCCTGTTTGGCTCCCCACTCTGTCTCTGATGAATCCTCACCCCACCCACACCTCTGGCCTACACCCCAGTTCTTGTATGCATAAATAAAATAAATCTTTAAAAAAAAAGAAAAAGGGAACTTGAGAAGAAACCTCCGTAAACTGTGCTAATAATAACCGTAAGTCTCAGCGCTTTACATAACTCGTTCATTACTGATAACTATTCATTGATTTCCCTAGTTCATGAATTTAGTCTTTGATCAGCTCTCATCACCCCTATTTTTATTTTATTATTTTTTAAAAAGATTTATTTATTTATGCATACAAGCTGGGGTGCAGGCCGGAGGTGGGAGGGGGGTGAGAGGACTTATCAGAGATAGAGTGGGGAGCAGAACAGGCGGATCCACTGAAACACACTGCTGAGGGGAGCAGCGGGGAGACAGGAGAGGTCTGCTGTGCCCTGTGGGTCAGCTCCCTGGCTTGGGATCGAACTCTGGCCACGGTGTCCATCCTTAGCTTCATAGTGCTGAGACTTAACCCCTGCGCACCCAGCGAGGCCCTCATCACCCATACTTTGGGGACAAGTTCAGGTGCACACAGGCAGGTTAAGTCAGTCTTCCCAGGTGACAGCTGGAGCCAGCTCCTCTCATTTCCTCAGATGGGCCACCTGGCCCTGAGGGGTCGCATCCGGTTGACAGTGGCGCTGTGGCTCCGGGGTTAAGGGCAGAGCCTTTCTCTCTGCAGACAGGCTCGTGGCCCCCACTGCCCCGTCCCCCAGGGGCCCTCCTGGTAGACGCGGCCCTTCAGTGCTGTGCTGACAGCGCCTTTGGGAACTTACAATTATTCTTCATGGGGAAGAATACAGAAAACCAGTTCATATTTGTTGAGGAAGAGACGCTAATGAAAACATTTTAATTCAGACTTTCCCTAACGCAAGTCGGATGAAAGGAACTATGTTTAAAGATGAAGCGTGCTCGGCTGTTAAGACTTGACACTTGGTGGAAACCTTTCTGTGTTGCCCTGCACGGTCTGTTAAGCGGGACGCCATTGTGGGAAAGCATCCCATGGCAAAGGATTGGTGTTTAGGAGGCTTACAGGAATGGCGAGAGATTTTGCTAATGAAGTAAACGCTCTGGACCGGTTGGGTGGGCTGTTTTATTTCCATTGAGTGGTTTGACTATTTTGCTTCTGTGTTTTTATTTTATGTGGTTAAACATCAAATATCTATCTTCATGTTGAATAGACAACTTAAAATTTGTTCATTGACTATAAATTTTGGTTTTTTTAAAGATTTATTTATTGATGCATATAAGAGCTGGGGTGCAGGCCAGAGATGTGGGGGGGAGGGGTGAGAGGACTCCCCAGAGACAGAGTGGGGAGCAGAACAGGTGGAGCCACTGAAGTACACTGCTGAGGGGAGCAGCAGGGAGACAGGAGAGGTCTGCTGCGCCCTGTGGGTCAGCTCCCTGGCCGGGGATCGAACTCGTGCTGCATTGGCTGCGGACAGCTTCAACAGTACTGAGACTTAACCCCTTGCGCCACCAGGGAGGCCCTGACTATAAATTTTTGGATCACGTACTTCTAATTTGCTCCTACTTGTCCGATCCTTGTGTCAGGATGCAATAAGTTTTGCTTTTAGACTTATTTCATAATTATGGTTTTCCTGCGACTTGGATGGTATTTTTCTCATTTCTTTTTGTTCTACCCTTGATTTTTCCTTGTAGTAAAGCATGTAATTTTTAAACAATTTTAGTTTCGGGTTTTACTAACAGTGAATAATTAACTAAAATTTGTGGGTTGAATATACAATAGTGATGTACGATGATTCTCAAAAAATAAACTAAGATGACACTAAATTATTGTTTGATAGCCAACTTCTCTAGATGGAGATTATTACCCTGGACATGAATGTTCTTTATCTCAAATGCCTTATAAGTTCATAAATGAGAGTAGTTTAACCTCAGAATTCTGATAACATGAGGCTAATTTTTTTTTTTTGCATAGAAGAACTGGGGTGCAGGCCAGAAGTGTGGGGGTGGCGTGGGTGAGAGGACTCACCAGAGACAGAGTGGGGAGCAGAACAGGCGGATCCACTGAAACACACTGCTGAGGGGAGCAGCGGGGAGACAGGAGGGGTCTGCTGTGGGAAGCTCCCTGGCCAGGAATCGAACTCAGGCCGCAGTGGCTGCCAATAGCTTCATAGTGCTGAGACTTAACCCCTGCGCCCCCAGGAAGGCCCGACCATGGAGTAATTAAAAGGCAGAGCCCATGGGCCTGTCCCTGGCTCCGGGCAGCTGTGTCACCTTTTGGTCATCCTGTTCACTCCTGACTTACGTGCGGTTTTAATGAGCTGAGTTTCTGACATTTTAGATTATAACCAGAATGCGTTCGAGGGGCTTGTGAGTATGTTTGTAGATGACAGGTCGGCCTCATGTTAATAGCATTCTATTATTTCCTTACACGGAGCACATACTTTTGGAAATACAAAATGTAGTAAGTGAAATGAAGTCTGAAAAGGAATAGCTGGCAGATTCCTAGCAAGAAACGAGGTAGAATAAAAACCAGCCAAAAGCAGATGTGATGATTTAAAAATTAAATACAATTAAAAAAATGGAAACAGTCATTTGGCCCAAACAAATTGGGCAGAACAAAATTAACTTACTACCTGAGGTCTTCTGCCTAGTTTTCAAAGTCAGAGTTTTAAATGACTCCTAAATAACATCTAGAAGGTTAAATCACATTTATTCCCACCAAGGGGTACGCCATATGTTTAAGAAACCTTTCTTTCTAGAGGGGGAAATCTTCAGCTTTGGTGAAATTTTCTTCGTGTCCATAAGCTGGTTATTTGCTGTATTTAGTATAAATCTGTCCCCATTTGCTTTGTTTTCCTCTACTGTCCCTGTCTTTTTGGGGCTGGGCAGATACTGCGCTGAGGTAGAAGTAATGTTACTTTGCTCCTGCTCTTGCCCCCCCAGGCGCCACCAAGTACACGGACAAGGACAATGGAGGCATGCTGGTCTGGTCCCCCTGCCACAGCGTCCCCGACGCCAAGCGTAAGTCCCCGCCGGCCGCGTGGCAGGGCCGGGCGCCCCTTCGGAGGCCCCAGCTGAGTCCTTTCCCAGGCTCCCGAGCTCGCGAGAAGGCGCTTGGTTGGTTTTGTCTCCTTGGAGGCTGTTCCGGGAGACGGTTCTTAGGAGAGGTCGAGTGTCGGGTTTGTGGGAAGCCTGGGAGGCGACGTGCTGCCGAGACCCCGGGCCGGGACGGCCTCACGCAGACGTCCCCACAGGCCTTCCCTGAGTGGGCGCTGGGGAAACGACCCAGATGCCGGGGCCGCCGGCGCCCCGCTGTGAGGAGGTCGGGGAGAGCCGCCTTCGTGCTCCTGGGGCGGCCCTTCTGGGCCACCGGCCGCGGGTGTGGCCAGGGCCTCAGTGTGGCTGATGAGCCGGCCTGGTCCCGTGCGGCCGTCGGGCGTAGCGGGCGTGCAGGCGGCAAAGCCGAAGTCCTCACCCAGACAGGGAGCCTTGAATCATCTCTCCAAACACCCTGAGCGGCTGTTCCCGCAGCTGTGAGATCAGCTTGTTTTTTTAAAGATTTATTTATTTGTGCATACAGGAACTGGGGTGCAGGCCAGAGTTGTTGGGGGTGAGGATCCACCAGAGGCAGAGTGGGGAGCAGAACAGGAGGATCCACTGAAGTCCTCTGCTGAGGGGAGCAGCGGGGAGACAGGAGGGGTCTGCTGCGCCCTGCGGGTCAGCTCCACGGCTCAGGCCACAGTGGCGACCGATAGCTGGTGGCACTGAGACTTAACCCCTGCGCCACCAGGGAGGCGCGAGCTTGTCTTTTTAAAATACCAACTAAATCTTGAAAGTACCGGCGACGTTTGTTTGGCCCCACAAGACGAGAGCTGCCCGGGCCACGTCGCGGCAGGTGTCATCACGCTGACCGGTTGACGAGGAGCCAGAGAGCAGCGCTGGGCGTCTGTGCAGGCCGCCTGGCTCCCAGCTTCACCAGCAGGAAGGCTCACTGGTCTCGGGCAGAGGCTCCCGCCCCGGGCCACGAGGCCTGCAGAGAGCCCGCGTCTGGCCTGCAGCTGCCCTCTCGGGCCACGCCCTGGCTTGATGACCTGGGGGGGTGGACCAGGCCTTCAGACAGCTCTGGCAAAGCAAGCGGGAAGGACGGAGGAGGCCAGGGGCCCAGAAGCTGCGCCAGCTGTGTTCTTACGTGGCCCTGGCAGAGCCGGGCTCCAGCCACCCCTCCCCGCGGGAGACGTGGGTGGGGCGCCAGGCCAGCGTGTGCGCGCAGCTGCGTCCCCTGAGACTGCACAGCCGGGAAGCCGCCCGTGGCCTCACGCGTGGTGGGTCTGCTGGCTCCTCGGGTTGACTTTCTTCTGGTATTATATGAATGCCAAGTAATAATCGTTCGCATGATAATCGTATTAATGTAACGTAGTCACTATGGCATGAATAACTGCGGCAGTGACGCGGTGTGGCGCAGCGGCCCCTGAGGAACGCACCGCGGTCGGGAAGAGCCTCGCAGGTGACACTTGACACCAGGCCGGCTCCAGCCCGGCCGTGCGAGTCTTTCCGGCACATTCGATGGCACACGGCCCCGGCTGGGTTTCACCCCTGGCGCTGCGTGATTTGCTTGGCTCCGGGCACACCAGGGGCCGGGGTCACTGACGCGCCCCTTCCTTGCAGTGGACGAATACATCGCCATCGCCAAGGAGAAGCACGGCTACAACGTGGAGCAGGTGAGTAGCGGGCGGGCGCGGGGCCACGGACCTCCTCGGGCTCCTGCCCTGAGAGCCCTTCGCGGCCCCCCGGGCCAGCCTGGCCTGGCCGCTCTGCGTGAGGACGCTGCTTTGGTCAGCGCCGCCTGTCTCGGGGCTCGAGCTCTCTGCTCTGTAAGCCCCCAGGATTAAGGCTCACAAGAAGGAACTTTTGTTAGTACAAAGAATTCTCTTGGCTTTTTAATCTAAAAAATCGAAGAGACTTCATTTCTTTATTTTAAAGATTATTTTTGTTTGCTTATGCATACAAGAGCTGGGGTGCAGGCCAGAGGTGCGGGGTGGTGGTGAGAGGAATCCCTGCAGACAGAGTGGGGAGCAGAACAGGCGGATCCACTGAAACCCACTGCTGAGGGGGCAGCGGGGAGACAGGAGGGGTCTGCTGCGCCCTGTGGGAAGCTCCCTGGCCGGGGATCGAACTCGCGCTGCAGTGGCCGCCTGTAGCTTGATAGTGCTGAGACTTAACCCCTGTGCTCTTTAAATAAGGAGACTTAAAGTAAGGAGACTTTATTTAAAGAAATATTTAAGTCTTATAAATTTCAAATGAAATAATTCACAGAGGACTTTTATCAAATAACCTTAGGAGATATATATTTAACACACACACACATATAATGTATATATATATGGCATATGGTTCATATCCCTAGTAATGAGGGAATGATGATAATGGAAATGTGAAAATGAAATACTGTTAAATCTCATTTCAACTAAGTTTTGTATGGGCCCTTATCATAAATCATATTAAGTGAATTATCTGTAACCTGGATTTTTAAGTGCTAAAGTCATATGGTTAAATCATGACAAGCTGTGTCTGTGAAATTGAGGTGTTATTTTATCTCTAAGTAGATTTTTGTGGATTTTGAAGCCTTGGATGATGAATTTTGTTTTTCAGCCTTGACTTTCTGCTTAATATTTGTGTGAGAAAGTTTATCATTTAAAACATGACTGCAGATATAGTCATTTTAATGTTCATTTTAAAGGACTTATTGGAGTACAGAAATGAAAACTTTTTTAAAAATTGCTGTATCTCTTTAAAAAAAAAAAGAGTGTCCTCTCAATATTCTCAATCCCTTGCAGTAAAGAAAAAGGCCCATTACGTACAATAGAAGGGAAAGATGTAGCATTGGTGGAAATTGTCTGTTTTAGGCTTTCTTATGATTAAAATGGTGATAAAGTTACCACAATTAAGAACCTTAAGCGATACCCGGGCTGAACGCACACGCAGGGCTGAAGCTTTTCATCCGTGCACAAGTGCTGAGCCTGTGATGACACTTCAAAAGGTTAAAACTTAAATGTTTCTCTCCTAACTCTCAACCGAGTCCTCTAGTTTTGGGTTAGAATCGATAGTTTCATCCAAGTATTGATGACTAGATTTTTTTCTGCTTAGCCTCTCTCTCCCCACATTGACAAATGAATAAATGGGGTGAAAATCTCCACCTGAGCCTCCCAATGGGCCCTAGCGACTAAGTCAGTCTCCCCAGCTCTCTGTTACCTGGATCCTGCAGCCAATCTGGTAAGACTGTTCTCTGCTCCAAGGCCCCAGTTTCCAGGCAGGAGAAAGGAGGCCTGCACTGCCTCCGAATGAAAGCCCCTACTGTGTGTCTGGCGCCGTAGGCTAAGGTTTCAATCTAACTTGTGTTTGACTTTTTAAGTGTGGTGGAACCTTCGTCCACTAAAACCCAAGGGGCTGGTTTCTCTTCAAGGCGCTTGGCATGTTGTTCTGGCATAAGCATAACATTGAGAAGTCACTTGCTGACCTCCCTAATTTCACTCCCTTTCCGGATGAGTGGACCGTGGAAGATAAAGTCCTATTTGAACAAGCCTTTAGTTTTCACGGGAAGAGCTTTCACAGGATCCAGCAAATGGTATGGTGATTTTGGTCTCGTACTAATTCCTACCTCAATGTATCTTATGCTCTTACTGAACACTCTGATTAGAAAGACAGAAAGCCTTTACAGTCAACCTTAGTTTTTAAAAGCCTTTTGAAATACGTATATATTTGTATACAGTGCTAATTTCTACAACAATGTATGACAATTCAGTGCAGTTTCATTGTAGTATGTTCATTTTTATTGTGACTTAAATAGATGTCTAATAGAGCTTTAAATGTTTGTTGTTCCAGGATAAAAATCCTAATTTCAGTTTTAGTTTTTAAATGTTGCATTTTTTTTTGACATTAGGATTTTATTTTCCAATTTATATTTACTCCTTTGGATATAAAAACCAATTTTTCAGAATTCTGTGCGATCTCTGTGTTATTTAGGTATTGTTCAGATGCTGATGTTCTTTTCTGAGGAGAAAATCTGCTCTTTATTTCGGACTCTTGCCTTTTTAGTATTGTCTCAAAATAAAATAAACCTGAACAGGGCCTGCATTAAGCTCTGTTAACCTGGATGGAAGAAGATGGGACGATATTTGCAGACACCCTAAGTGTCTCCCGGCATTAGAGGGCAGTTTTGATGGCCACTGGGCGCCTTGCTCCCTGCGGAACAATCCGTGCAGAGACCATTAGTTGTTTTCGTGCCAGAGACTTTGTTTGGTAGCCAAAGTTCCTTTGCCTTCTTGATTGTTTTAAAACCTGGATAAAAACAGCATGAGTCAGAGAACTCACTGCTAAGAATTGAAGAGTTTTTCTTCAAAGCATTACACCAAGTGAAAGCAGCCAGACACGAAGCCACGTGGGGTGTGGTTCCATTTATACGCAGTGTCCAGGACAGGCGAGTCCAGAGAGGGAGAGATGAGCTGCTGGGGGGCCGGGCAGAGTGGTGGCCGGGCCTCTGAGATGCCCGGTACCGAGGACAGAGCGGACAGGACCTTACAGTGAAGAAACGCTGAAGCGTACACTTCTCAGCCGGTAAATTATATATGAAATAGATTATATACGAATAAAAAATTCCTCATTCACAGAGGTGAAAGAAAATAGAATGACTCTTTAAGAAAAGCAATATCCCATACTCCCCTGTCCCGGCGCCTCTGGGCCATTCTCCCCATGTGGCTGGTGCCCTGGCGCCGCGGAACGAATAGGAACATTCCTTCGGGAATGTCGGTGCCGCAGTGTGGCGGCGTGTGGCCGACACTGCTTTTTAGCGCGGTGATCGTGCAGGTGCCCGTGACGGGCTGTCACCGGTGCCCTGTGTGCAGGCATTGGCGACTCACGTCAGAAATAGCGCCCATGCTGCGACGTTTGTGGTTGAGCGCGCTGGTAACGAGCTGTTTCTTTTTCAAGCTTCCAGACAAGACAATTGCTAGCCTTGTCAAATATTACTATTCCTGGAAAAAAACGCGGTCGAGGACGAGCCTGATGGACCGCCAGGCTCGGAAACTGGCGAACAGACACAACCAGGGCGACAGGTAGGTGGGCCTGCGCGGGGTGCGCTCGAGGGGCGGGCGCCCAGCTCCCAAGGGGATCCCCGCTTGCCAGAAGCGCTCCTTGCGCGCTCCCTGCGCCCGTACCTGGCGCTGCCCGAGGGGCGCAGCGGAGGGAGACAAACCCTTAACCGAGAATCTCCCCACCCCCTTCCCTGCTCCTTGGCCTCCGACCTTATGTCTGGAGACCTGGGGCAGTTTGGGGCCGGCTGAGCTGGTCCCGCACTTCTTCCTAAAGAGCTGCCCTCTTGGAAGTCTTAGTTTTTATTTTATTTTTTACAGATTTATTTATTTATGCATACAAGCTGGGGTGCAGGCCAGAGGTGTGGGGCGGCGAGAAGGTTCACCAGAGACAGAGTGGGGAGCAGAACAGGCGGATCTACTGAAGTACACTGCTGAGGGGAGCAGCGGGAGACAGGCGAGGTCTGCTGTGCGCTGTGGGAATCTCCCCGGCCGGGCATCGAACTCGCGCTGCAGTTGCCGACAGCTCCGCAGTGCTGCGCTTAACTGGCTGCGCCACCAGGGAGGCCCCAGTCTTAGTTTTTAGCTGGGAATGTTTGCTGAGGTGACGCCACATGCCCAAGGGATAGTGTCTCTAAACTCCGCAGCGCACTGCTGGCCTTCCCCAACAGCTCGGCTCTGTGGGGGACAGTCAGCGAAAGGACCCACAGGTGGTCCCGGGCTGGTCTGACCAGCTCTGAAACAGACCAGAAGAAAGGGGGTGAGCTGCTCTCTGTTTCTCCGCAGCGACGATGACGTGGAAGAAACCCACCCAATGGACGGAAACGACAGCGATTATGATCCCAAAAAGGAAGCCAAGAAGGAGGTAGTGCTGGCCGCCGGCTGTGGGCCCGCGCAGACTCGCGCAGAGGGGTGGCGGGGTGCGGGAGCGAGACACGGGCTTTGGTAGTGGGATTTTCGAGCCGGCAAGTGTCACTATTAGCGGGAGGCCTTTAGGAGACGGTAGTTCCGGAACTCCTCTTAGCCCGGGGTTTAAGTGACTTGGAGTCTTCTCTGCTCAGAAGTTTAGAAGTCCTGCTGCGGACGCCCGTTTTTAATCCGTGCACAAGAAATAAAACCCCTCTCGGAGGATGTAGCGTGCAGTGTAAACTTGAGCTTTCTGGGTCTGCAGCCTCATTTTTCTGAAAACATTCCGTGTGTTCGTGCAACAGCCTACTGGGAGTTAGTTCCCTTTCGAACAGCGGGTTCGGATTTGGGTGAACCAGAAGCCCTGCAGGCTGAAGGCCACGCCCGGGGAGGGTGGGGCCCATCAGCTCCCCAGGCGAAGCGAGCTCGCTGCGGGCGCACCGGTCAGGCAAGGAAGGACTGCCTCGCCTCGGGACAGCGCCTGGCCTGGCGGGGCCGCGAGAGGCAGCAGCCGTGACAGTGGCGAGGACCTCGGCGGCGGCGACAGGCTGGAGCCCTTCCCCATGGACAAGCCCCTTCCTCTCAGGAGACGAGGCCTCGCCCCTCTGCCCCCACCCCAGCTCTGCCGTCAGTGACAGACCTCACGATCCGGCTCTATACTTACTTATTTTATTTATTTATGCATGCAAGAGCTGGGGTGCAGGCCAGAGGTGTGGGGGTGAGAGGACTCCCCAGAGACAGAGTGGGGAGCAGAACAGGCGGATCCACTGAAACACACTGCTGAGGGGAACAGCAGGAGACAGGAGGGGACTGCTGTGCCCTGTGGGAAGCTCCCTGGCTGGGGCGCGAACTCGTGCTGCAGGGGCTGCCAACAGCACAGCACAGCGCCTAGTCCTGCGCCACCAGGGAGGCCCCCACAGGCTGAGGCTTTAACCACCAGGGCCGCCCCACC
>PVIJ01014883.1:0-38760 GCA_004024925.1 Scalopus aquaticus
AGGGACCGGAGGGAGGGAAGGGAAAGGGCACAAAATGGAATAGAAAAGAACACAAGGGACCATGGAGATGGATCACGGGTGAATTGGTGGTGGGCTACCCAAGGGGAATGCAAAATGTAAAAGACATAAATAACAATAAAAATATATATTATATTAAAAAAAAAGCAAAAAAAAGTTTGGATAGAATTGGCATTATTAATTCTTTAAAGATTTGGTAGAATTTACCTGTGAAGCCGTAAGTCTGGCAATTTTCTTTACAGAGGTTATTTTGGGGCTAAAAAAAAAAAAAGCTCCCTAATTTTTTAAATAGATTATCAGTCCTTTCAGGTTTTTCTTCTTGATTGAGTTTTCAAGGACTATATCCGTTTCTCTAAAGTTGCTGTAGTGGCATCTAGTTGTTCTTAATATTCCCATATTATAATTTTTATCCCATTATTATCTTTTCATTATCTGTCAAACCTATAGTGATGTCCCTGTCTCTTTACTGATAGTATTATGTATCCTTTCTTTTTTTCCTGATCAGTCTGACTAAAGGGTTATCAGTCTTACTGATATTCTCAAATAATCATCTTGGTTTCAGTGACTTTCTCTATTGTTTGTTAATATTATATTTTCTTTTACCTCTGCTTTGATCTATACCATGTCATGAATTCCTTTTTATTTCTATTACTTTATTAATTTCTTATGGTAGAAGTAAAGTCACTGACTTGAGAGCTTTCTTTTTTCTAATATAAGTGCTTGATAGTATGTAATTTCCTATAAAGGAACATTCCGCATATTCTATATATTTCTATTTTCATCCAGTTCAAAATAATTTCTCATTTTCCTTTAAACTTCTTTGATTAATGGATCATTGTTAGTGCTTTATTTTGTTTTGAAATATTTGGAAATTTTCCAAGCTTTCCTATATTTTTTCTTTGAATATGTTCACTGTTCCCTTCTCTCTCTTCCTATTCTGGGATACACATTTTCCCTAAATGTCCTTTGCTAATAGAATCAGATAGCTATCAAAGTGTTCCTTCTGCTTCACAGTTTTCTTGAGACTTTTTTATCTTCTCTATTCGGTTTTAAAATCGTTAATCTGTTTTGTTTTGTTTTTTTCACTTAAAACTTCACCTTCCATTTCTGCTCATTAATTTTATTTCTCATATTATTCATTTTCCTGAATTTTGTTGTATCTCTTTGATTAGTTTTCTGAATTCTTGTTTACAGCTTGTATTTTTGTGTTTTCTTCCATTTTCCTGAGTATCTTTATTGTGGTAATTTTGAATTCTCTGATAAGAAGGTAAAATCTTTTATGTTTTGTGATTGGATTCTAGAGAGTTGGTCTCTCTGTGTGATGATATATTCCTTTGAGATCTCAGGTGTGATGCATTGTATTTTCTTCTCTGCCTATTTGCTGATTTAGATTTCTGTTTCAAAAAAGTAATTTTCAGCAATAACTGTGAGTTATACTACTTCTACATTCCAGCAGATAAATGTCATGTTTTTATCTTTTTTTTTTTTTTTGTCTTGCCATCTTCTGTAGGTATTGAAACTGATATTGCAGTTGATGGGGGGAGGATATCCACTCGCTCATGGCACTGCTGATATCTCTGCTCTCTGGGTTTCAGTTGTAAAACTGCTCTCTTTGTGCTATCAGTGCACCTCAAAAGGCCAGTACCAGTCCCAGCAGAGTGAGACCACAATTCAATGCACTGTCTTTACTCTCTTTACCAGGGAGCACTCTGGTCTATGGGGAGCATTGTATTTCTTTAATTATTTTAATGCTTGCTTTATACTTTTTATCTCAGTCTATGTTTGTTCAGTGATATTATACTACTTAAACTCTTAAACTCTAATATAATAGTTTTATGATAGTATTCTTCCATTCCTCCCCTCCTGGTCTTTATGGTAATATTGCCACACTATTTACCTATACATATGTTATAAGCCCCATAGTACGTTGTTACCATTTTTTAAATTTAAAATATAAAATAATTTAATACAGTTATGCATTTAAAATTCCAAATTTCTTTATTCCTTTAGTCTTTATTGTGCATATTCAAATCTACCATTATATTTCTACTGTCTTAAGAAAGTCATGGTATCTCTTAGAGGATGCATCTTTGGTAATAAATTTTTTCAAGTTTTATATGTCTGAAAACATTTTTACTTTATTATTGCCTTTGAAAGATGATTTTGCAGGTCATATAATTCTAGGCTGACAAGTTCGTTCATTACTTTAAAGATATTATTCCATCGTGTTCTCATTTAGACTGCTTCCATTAAAAAAATACTGTGTCAAAACAATAATTTGATAGGAAATCTGAACTCCTGTGTTTCACTGCAACACTATTTACCATAATTAAGATATGGAAACAACCTAAATGCCCCAAAACAGATGAATGAATCAAGTAGATGTGGTATATATGCACAATGCGCGAGTGCAATGGATTGCACTCAGAAATCAAAAAACATAAATTCATCCATTAATGGCAACATGGATGGAGCTGGAAGGGATTATGCTAAGCAAAATAAGTCAGAAGGAAAAAGACAAATATCAGATGGTTTCACTTATATGTGGAAAATAGAGAAACCAAACAAAGGAATAGGAAAAAGACTGGAAACTGACCATAGATCTGAGGCATACAGCAGGAAAGGAAGAGAAAGGAGGTCAAACAAGGGGAGGGAAGAGCATGAGGACTGGCGAGATGGATCAAGGGTGTTATGGAGGTGGGAGAAACATAGGGACTACACCAGAAGGGAGAAATCAAATACTGTCCAAAAATTAACAATGATACAAGAAAAATAATTAATTAATAAAAAATACTTCTATCACTCTCCTGTTTGTTTTTTATATATTTTATTGTTTTTATCCCTGGGAACTTTCAGGTTTTTCCCCTTATTAGCATTTTTGAAATGGTGATGATGGAACGTGGTTTTATTTTCTTCAAGCTTCTTGTAATTGGGTTTTATTGAGCTTCTTGCTGTGGGTTTATTGTTTTTAAGTTTTTGGATATATTTCTTCAGTATTTTTTTCCTGTTCCTATTCCATTTTCTCCTATTGGGACTCTAATTTCCTATACATTTGGCTAATTGAAATTGTCCCATTTCTTCATTAAATTTTTGGATTATTTTTTTATTTTTCTGTCTCATTTTGGATAGTTCCTATTGATTGCTGTTACTTCAAATTCACTAATCTTATTTTTGGCCATATCTAATTGGCTATTAATTCCACCCATTATTTATTCATTTAAGACATTGTCATTTTTAGCTCTAGAAATTTGAGCAGTCTTTTTTTAATTTAAACTTTTGAACACATATAATGACAGTAATTGTTTTAATACCCTTTGCTGCTAATTATATCATCTGTATCAACTTTGATTGGTTGTACCAACACCTTGCTATGGATTGTATTTTCATGTCTCTTTGCATTCATGGTAATCTTTGATTGCAAGTATACTTTGTGGATTTAATTTTGTTGAGTACTGGATACTTTTAAAATCTCACACCTTCTTGAGCTTTATTCAGCGATGATGTGAATTGGCTTTGAAATAGCTTGATCCTTTCAATTTTTATTTTTGTGGTTTGTTTGGCAAGTTGCGAGCAGTTCTCAGCCTAGGACTAATTATTCTCCACTAATAAGCAAGACTTTCTTAAGTAATCTACCCAGTGCTTATGAATTATGAGCTTTACTAGTCTGGCTGGTGGGAACAGGCACTGTTCCTGGAACTATGTTTGCTCAAGACATGGGTTCATTTTATTCCTTCTAGATTTCTCTTCTGGGTTTCATGTAGTTTCTTTTTTTTTTAATTTATTTATTTATGCATACAAGAGCTGGGGTGTAAGCCAGAGGTGTGTTGGGGGGTATGGGGGTGAGAGGATTCACCAGAGACAGAATGGCGAGCAGAACAGGCAGATCAACTGAAATACACTGCTGAGGGGAGCAACAGGCGAGACAGGAGAGGTCTGCTGCACCATGCGGGTCAGCTCCCTGGCTAGGGATCGACTCATCCTGCAGTGGCTGCTGACAGCTTCATAGTGCTGAGACTTCACCCCTTCTGCCACCAAGGAGGCCCTCATGTTGTTTCTTTGTAGGCATAAGCTGGTCAGCACTTTGCTGGATATTTGATAGGTTACCAATGAGCAATGACAATGTTCTCTCTGAGTAGCTCTCCTCTTTGTCACTATTCCTATCAACTCTCACTGCCTTAATCTCACTGAACTCTCACCACTGACTCTTCAACTTATGGCTCTATGTAGGTGTCACCTCAGTTGTTCTTCCTTAAGTGATGGCCTGAAAACTCTCTCAAGTTACTACACTGGGGCAATAATAGGCCTCTTCTCTCTCTCTCTATCTCTCTCTCTCTCTCTCTTTGTCTCTCTTTCTGTCTCTCTCTCTCTCTTCCCATTGCCTGGTATCTAGTGTCTTAAAAACTATTGTTTCATGGTTTTTGTCAACTTTGTTTTTGTTTTGGCTGTCACTGGTAGAAATAAACCCAGTTTCAATTATTTCACCCTGTCAATATTGCTTTTCTTAGAATTAGCAGGAAAAGCTCATTGTCCTATTTACTTATTAAGAGAATGGGAGACATAGTTCAGATTATTTCTATATATATTTACATAATTTGTTGTTTGTTTCGGATCCTAAAAACAGGTGAGGCAAAAAACACTGATACCTCAAATGAATTCTTTTTCCAGAAAGAAAAGAATGCCACTGGGAATACCCATTAATTATGTGGGATGCTAGCCCTAGCTTTGTCCTGGCAGAGTTTACAGATCCAAATGTCTATACAGGGGTCCCAAATATGGGAAGTTACATGCAAGATATAATATGTAATGAACTGGGAAAATGGCAGTGATTGTAGAGTCAGATCTGGTCCAAAAATCACTCAAATTCAATAGCCAGGCAATAATAAAAGGTCCCAACTAAACTGCACTATCTATATCCTAAACTTCTATCATATACTTCAGTTATGAGATTGCCTTTATTCAAATACTCTATCAGAAAATATTTTTAAAGTGAGATCAACATACAATGCTAATCATAATAATGGTTACTATTACTAATGCTGATTAATCCTGATTAATCCTGATTAATACTTTCCATAGTTCCCCAAATGAAGATTAACCAAGAAAATTAAAAATCATATATGAGAAAATGAACGTGTTTCTTATAAAGCACTATGTATTCTCTTTACCAATCCTGGAAACAAAGCAATATACTCATGTTAAGGATAGTACATCTCTTCTGTCTTCCCAACAAAGTAGCCCTATTAGTACAACCGGTTTCTCTTGTTTTACTGTCTGCTTTGGTCAATATTTTCTTAAGCTAGGAAGGAAGCAAACTAACACAGCTGGAAAGGGAAACTGGTTTTAGAAAACTGTTGATAATATAAAATAGAAAAGATAATGTTTGGAGAGCTAGAGTCAATATTTTAAAAGTAATTTCTAGGTTTTAAGTAACTTTGGTTTGGATTCTAGTGTCCTAGAAGGTCTGTGGTAACTAAGAGCATTACAGTAAGATTTTTAATATTATGAAGGATTCTACAGATTATGACCTAGTCATGATGCTCATAAAATTATAACTGCAGTAGCTACTCAAGGTAGTCTATACAAGTACAGACCTAGAATATCTGAGTCATATAATGACAAATATTTGTTCCCTTTAATATTCCATCTGAGTTTAATCGCCTTTTAAAGGACATCAAAAGATCAACATATGCAAGGCAGATATAAAGTATGAGTGGGGCTTTTTAATACCTGGTAAAAATAACAAAAGGTATTAATTATATGAAGAAAGCCCACTTGGGTTAAGCAGTCCAGCCACAATACTCAACAGGAAGATTATTCTCTTCAACTTAAATACTAGTATATGACACTATGACATTAACCACTCACTTTCACTGTAGAGTTTGTGTATCACTAACACAGCTTATATTTCATGACTGATTACATTTTAAAAAGTTTTATTCCAAAATCGTGTGTGGAAAGCCAAATACTTATTTTTTTTAAAACTTGAATTAAAAAGAGGTGACTTTTTTTCCAAGTAAGTTTGATTATCTCAGCAGTTCTCAACCTGGGATAATTTTCCTCTTTCCTTTTTTCCAGGGACATTTGGCAATGTCTAGACGTATGTTTCAATTATCAAAACTGGTGGGGAAGAGCGCTACTGGCTTCCACCAGACAGTGGCAGGGATGCCACAGAATATCAACGCACAGGACAGCCCCCTACAACAAAGAATTATCTATTCCTGAATTGAACTGAGATTGAGAAATCTTGCGTTAGAAGAAAATTGTTAAACTTCAATATAAATCTTAATTGAAAAATACCATTGCTTCTAACTTAAATTTACATTTTTCAAGAAAAATAACTAGTCTTACTCATCTTAAATAATAATTTGTTATATTTGCTTAGCACTTTATCACTTACAAAATCTTTCATGTTTCATCTCATTTGCTTCTCTTTTCTCTGGTAAAGTCATTTTTCCTCCCTTATACTACTAAGGGTATTTTTGTGTAGGAAAAAGCTAAGGTATTCAATCTATGTCACACAGATTCAAATTCTGGATGAAAACTCCAGTGCACTGTTATCTTATAGCTGTGACACTCTTGTTAAGAACATTATGTAGAAAGGGATTTCATAATAAACAAAAGCAAATCATTATGCATCTATGGGAGTGTGACTTCAGAAGACAGATGTCACATGCTTTAAGGATGGAGAAGAAGACAGCTTGGAATGGGCATTATTGGATGTGGGAAGCAAATATGGAGATAAGGAACAGTGACGTTAGTCAAGTCATGTGGAGGAGCGTAGACAGAGCCATAAATTCAAAACAATTATTTCTTGCAAATATCCCTCCTTTCCCTATAAACAGGATAAAACCCCATGGAATCATAAAACGAGTGTATTAAGCTCAATTAGAAAAACAGAAACCATTCTCATTACTTAAAACAAACAACTAACACAGCAAAAAGCCAGCTAGTGGAACTTGGAAAGCATCCTGCAGGAGGTGGCTGAGAAGAAGAGCAAGGGATGGATATGAAGACAAACAGGCAGAGAACTATCACATCTCTTGTGGGCATTATGCCAATGGAAGAACAACATAAACTTGTTCAAGGCAACAAGTGAATATTCTAGACCCTAAATCGTGTTTGCCTTCAAGTCAAGGGAAGCATGTCTTAAGCCTATTCTGGACCAAAACAAAATAAAAATCAAACTCAGTAGAAAGAATTTGACAAGTGAATCACAATAACATTTTGTAGAACTATCCGAACCTTTTAAGGTTAAGTGATTACAACTGAGAGAAATAAAAAAGAAAGAAAACAGCTCTAATAGGTATTTTGAAAGGAAACTGGGATTTTGTCACACCTGTCTTGCGCACAATCGGCTCCACATTCAAAATAGAAGTAAATTTTTGCTGAACTCTTGACAACGTGAAAATTAAAAAAAAAAATATCACTTTTCAACCTGTGGACATGATTTTAGAAAGCTAGCCTAATTTCTTTCTAGGGAAAAATTAGGAGACCAAAGAGGCAACAATTGCTGCAGACTCTTACTCTTACCTGATTCACTGTGTGCACTGAATATGCAAAATACAATTTTAAGAAGCACATTGTAATTGTAGAATCACTCATGTAAAGACAAGAAATTCTGGAAAGTCAAAGCCAAACTTCTAATAGCTATTTCAGCTAAGAAATGGTTAATATTTAGAAGTGATGTAATCTGAGAGTAGTTGCTAAGGACAATTTGGCTATATTGTATATGTTCTCAGTCTACATAATGAAGGATCAGGAAATCTTCAGAGAAATGTATGCCTTGGTATGCAACTGAGGCATAAAAGACCTCCTTTAGGAAAGGAGTCATCCAAAAAACAGAGAAATGTGAGCAAGTACTTCGGTAAGAAAATGTAATGTGTAGTTTCTGGTAGTCACCCTGCTTAGGACACAAGTGGGCTTTGCTGCTTAGTCCCAGCAGACAGGGTAAGCTCAAAACATTCAAAATGCAGTACTGAACCTTTCTCTTGGAAGGGGTGGGCTTCAGAGAACTGAACACAACTGAGAGCCCAACCTGAGATCATCTTAACGACAGGGTCAAGCAAACACTTGCCCTAGTCCTAAGCAGCAGCCTCCTGGTTGTGGGAGGCTTGAAGACACTAATGGGGGGGCCCTCAGAGGTGGAAGGACCACTGTGAAAGGAAATTCAGGGCTGGTGATACGGTAAAATCCAGGTATATCATCTGGCGTGTAGAATAAGGAGAGAGTCTGTGTGAGCATTGCGGGTAAATGGTGAGTGACCTAGAGGCAGTAGATCAAACAGAGAATCCTGATTATTAAAAACTTGGGAAGAGAGATTCAAGGACAAAGGGAGATGAGGCTTTAAAACTGAGATTAGGTCAGAAGTGCTCACCTCCCTCCCAGAATCATTTTTTAATCCTGTTAAGGCTGTTTCTTCTATAAGCATGGTACAATTATGCAGTTTAAGAACCTGAAAAGAAAATGTATTGGCTCTAAAATACAAAGAAAACTGCAAAATGAAATATTTAAGGAGGAAAACTGAATCTTTTTAGTTGTGCATAACAAAAAAATCATTTTTTTCATGTGGGCTATGGATATATTTTCCAGTGTTTTGACATGATGCGGGAGGCAGCTTCTAAAAGAATATCCAGGGTTTAGGGAGCCCTTCAGTTGCCCCATCTTCAGCCCAGTATAGCTCAGGCAGAGAATGTCAAGAGTGTGTTAAAATCTGAGCAAGGCATGGCCAGGCAAGGAGGAAGAAAAAAGCCAAAACACCCAGGCCAGAAGTGTGGAAGAGGGAAGGAGAGGAAAAGTTGGGGGAAGGGTGTCTGGGACAATTGCCTGGGACAGTTGCAGAGTTGGCATTGAGATGCAGGTGCAGTGTCCCTAGAGATAGGGCAGTCTGGTTTCTAGTTTTGGAAATGGCCATACCACGGTTTCTAATCCAGCAAGGAGGCTGGTAAGAAAGGTCTCTGAATAGCAGAGAGAACCAGCTGGAGGCTAGTGGCTGCTCAGTGTTGGGTAGGGGTATGAATACAGAATTGGTAACAGCAAGACCACAAGGCTTGGTTTCTAAGAGGTGGCAGAAGGAAAGGGGGGGTTGAGTAGAATTCTGTCCTGAGGTACCAGAGGAGTGGAAAATTAGCAAGTCAAGGACCACTGCTGTACAGTTTCCAAGGCTCCTGAGTTCACCTAGTATCCGATTGGCTGAGGGTAATCCCAGGAACACCACAGGAGTTCACCCAATGGGCAATCTAGGACTTCTGGATTGCTGGTCTGGGAACAGGGCCCAATTCTACGTATCTCTCCTTGGGGAGGAGAGGTACCTTACTCTAAGTGAAACTAGAGGCCATCAGAGATTATACTGGAGGCAGGACCCCTTAACGTATCTACAAAAAATGGCCTTGGGGTAACCACTTCGTGAGTCAAGATCAGAGGGGAGTGGAGTAAGAAGGTTAGGGAGACAGGAAACCACCCAGTGGGTGCTACAGCAGCAGATGCCTGAGTAAATAAACTCCCCTAGCTGGGATTTGGCCTGATAGACAAAAGGGTGTGTCTGGCTGGGAGGGGACCAAAGACACTGACCCGGAGACATTGTGATGATGAGCAGAGATAAAAGAGGAGACTGACCAGATGGCTCCTCTAGAGCCATTTGGGGCTGCTGCAGAGGCTGGTGACCTCTGGCTGGAGAGCACAGTGGAGAGCTTGAGGCTTTCCCTGGGACTTTATCTCCAGGGTACAGAATCTACTGCAACTTCTCAGGTTACCCAAGAACAGAAAGGGGGCAAGGTCTGAGCACCAGCAGAGGGAGAGCGCGCAGCTGGCTAAACTGAAAGAAGAGAGAGGTCATCAGCGACTAGGAACA
Organism: Scalopus aquaticus; assembly: GCA_004024925.1. Taxonomy (NCBI): domain Eukaryota; kingdom Metazoa; phylum Chordata; class Mammalia; order Eulipotyphla; family Talpidae; genus Scalopus; species Scalopus aquaticus. The sequence goes on from PVIJ01014883.1 coordinate 9,866, forward strand.
AGGCAGCAGCAACCTGGATCCTGGCATAGTGAAAGATTTCCAGCAATTGTAAGTGACCGATTCTTAGGGCAAGCCTAGAGGGAGGCTGTGGAGCTATGGATAATCTTGTTTTGGTTGTTTTTCTGCTACTACATTGTGAACAGATGTCTTGCAGGTAGGTTGACCAAGATTTTTTCTGAAATTATATATTCCCTAGATTAATTATCATTCATTAGGCATTATAGATTCAGAAGATAGGGACTACCAATGTTTTAAGAGTCCCAAAATTTCAAATCTGCTTAAAATTAATATTTAATTGAGTGGCTATAACATATAACAGTATGCCAACTTATGAGGTGCAACTCAACCTGTGCTTTTCACATGGTGACAGAAGAAAAACAACAAAAATAATCACCCTTACTGTAGACTCTACAGGTTACCCCAAGAACCAAGGTATTAAATACATGTGTATATATAATTTGACACGAGACCATTCTGAAATATTTGACATAATACGACTAAAGACATGAAAATAAGGGTCCCAATGAAGGGCTTAAACAAGGATCATTAAAATTATCCTGTTAGAATTCAAAGTGGGCCGTTGTTCTCAGTTCCCTGAGGAAGATTTTTGAGTGATTAGTACATCAAAGTTACTGGTTTGTTTTTGGGCTTTGGTTTTGTTTTTTTGCTAAAGGCATCATAAACAAGAATTACATGTATAATGTTTAGGGTTCTGAAATACTATGTACCCTTAAAAAGTGAGTATCATGTAATGTAAACACACTACAAAAGTAACAGTTCATAAGTAAGGTGAAAAGTAAGAGAAAGAAATGGAGACGTGGGAAGAGAAAATGAAATTAAGATAATTCACAACTTATTAAACAAGGATTTTACTAGTTTTTTTCCCCAGATAAAAGGTCCAATAGTTATACAGTTAGAAATAAATAGTAAGCAAGTTGTTCTTTTCTTTCCACATAAATTCCAAAAGCTAACTGTCATTTTAGATTTTCTGATCACAATTATCAGCTTATGGTGGTAAGGCCTGAGTTTGGATTCCTTGAAGAAAAACAGGGTAATAGGATAGGAAGGGATAATAGTTAGAAAAATATGAGAAAGCCAATTCACTAGGACAGAAGGGTTTGGTGGGTCACATTTAAAAAGGGTAAGGGTACAAGCAAAATGTCCAGGGACGCTCAGAGTATACCATTTAGATTCATGAAGTATAACATATTTGCTGCTAGGAAGCACATTTCTACTTTTTTTTTTTAACCTCTACACAGAGTAATAGATGTATGAATCGTTTGGCATTGTATGCTTTAGCCGTTTGACAACTAGAATTTGAAATTTACAAAACAGGTGGTGGTATAGAAGGCGAGTTCTTTATAAGTACCCAACCATGAAATGGGAGCATCTGTGTTGTTCAATTTAGAAAAAGGGAATAAGATGCTATCGTCACCAAAATAACAACGAAAGTTGACTGGTTGCCTCTTCAGGCAGAGCCTCTTAAGGGTGGAGTCAGAAAATCCAAAGTCTGCCCCTCATCTGTGTCCACTAAACTCAGAGAACGGCAGATCCGATCTTCGTTCAAGGACAACCTGTTAATTCCACTAAGTAGAACTTCCAAAGTCAAACTCATCCATTGAGCACTCTGGTCTACAGAAAACTGACAAGTGAGCAGCAAAATAAGTATCAGAAGTTTCTTAGTGTATAAGGAATTGAATGATCCTAAGGGCCTAGTGCCTTAAGTGATGCAAGCCTGATACAGGACTGATGGAAGCCCACTATCCTCAGTACCAGCATATAAAGCTGTTACATTTTCTCTATTTTTAAAAGTCACTTATGACAGCAATAAACTAAAGCCTATTATGGTAGTTTAGTTTTCAAATAGGTATCCGCTACGGATGAAATCAAATCAAGAAAGGTAGTTCCGTAGGGGACTGGCTAAAGCACTAAGCTTTAATTCAACCTTTTGGAACATCAAGTTATCTTTTACTTAGCCAAGCAATCAGTTTTGTTGGCATTACTTACAACCCATACTCACTTTTACCTTTGCTATTTTTTTATCAGTAGATAAAATTACCAACTACTAAAAGGTAAAAAAAAATTTGGTATATCCTAATATTTCAAGGAAATCTCTGTAGGGGAAAGACTGTGAGAGTACCCTGAGAGGCAATTTAACATCCTTGTGGTGAAAGTTTATTGAACTACTCCCTGACTAAATCCAGTCAAGCACCAAGTTTCACCTAGTACATTCACATCTTAACTCCCAACTAAATATCTACTTAAAGGATTTATGATAACTTGTTATTGAGCATATTACATTTACTAGTAGCTAAAATCGACTGATTCACGGGAAATGGGCATGATATACTAAGGAGTTGAAAACAGCTAAAAGGACTGGTCAAAAAGTATATGTAATTTTCACTGTCTCCATCAAACAGCATAACATTAACACAGACCCACAACGCGTATAGCAAATAGTTTTAACTGTTCTTTGTTCATGTTTGGAGATGGTGAAATTTTGCACCAATATTTCCTCTCCCCACCAGTTCCCAGCATACCAATGCTTATTTCTACTTCCGTTTATTAACTCTTGACCCAAGGCAACTTTGTACTCTCTGGTTTTAACAATTTATCTTTTTTTTTTTTTTTCCTGAAAATCTTTGGTGCTGATTTTATCCCAAGCAAGTTGTGGGTTTCCAATAGAAGTGGTGGTAGTAATTTGAAATGATGCCTTCCTAGTGTTCAAATCCTAGTAATCTTTGAATAAAATATTTATGATTTCTGATCCTCAGTTGTTTTGTTTGTAAGATAATAGGTTCTATCGTGAAATTTAAGAGCTAAAAAAATCATAAAGTCTGTAATTACAGTGCAAAGTACATTATGAACTTTTTTTCCCTCACGACCACCCCCACTTTTCCCGGGAAGCCTGGTAAGCTTAAAGCCAAATTAAAGTGAAAGGAGTTGGGGGTGCTTAAATGATACTTGTGCCTGCCCTGTCAAAGCCTGAACTTTGGGCTCCTAAACCTCTTTCAATGCTAATATTCTTGGCAGCTATATCAAGTATCTTTGTTCTATGAGGGGGCCGAATAAAGTTCCGTTCTTTGTCACTTCTTTCGCTAAACGTCTTAGGGCAGTTCCCTCATCTTTTTAGACATTTGCTTAGATATACCTTTATTTACCAACGTCCAGCCTGGGGATGCCACCTGCTCTTCCGGAGCATCCTTTCCCCTCTTCAGGGGACCTTTTCCCTTCGAGATCTGAGACTTCCATTTGAGGTTTATCTCTTCCAACAGAAAACCGTTCCACTCTGGCACCTCATCTGTCTACTCGGACTGTTCTAGTTCTCGTTGGAGACTGTACGCAGCTGTTTTTGTTTGGGCAGTTCACGGAGTTCTGGGCTCGCAACAGGGACTCAGTAAAACTTTCCAGTCTGGTACAGCCCCAGAACACCGTCGCAGAAACCGGGGCCGCCTTTCGCACCCAACGCGGAGCAGACCAGCAGACCAGAGAGCACACGCTCTCTTGGGCTTTTTAGGCAAAGAAAGTTTCATGCTGGGCCGAAGGCGGGGTCGCCTCAGTACTCCCAGCGCGGCTCGGGCAGGTCCGGGTGCCCAGTGCCAGGCGGCGACGGCGGCGGCGGCGGCGACGGCGGCGACAGCCAAAACCCGGCAGTGGATCGCGTCCGGTCCGGAAGTGCCCGGCGCTGGAGGAAGGGAAGGAGGGAGAGCGCCTCTCCAGCCGGTGGTGCGGCCGCGCGCACGCGCCCTCGCGGGCTGGCTGGGGCTGGAGTCGCAACTCGGAAGCCGGAGCCCGGACGGGCCCGGGGCGGGGGGTGGGAGGGGGGGGCGCTGCGCGGGGGCGGGAGCGGCGGAGGCGGCCGCCCCTGGCGGCGGGTTTGTTTATCCCGAGGAAGAAGTTTAGGAGCGGGAGATAGGGAAGGAGGGCGGGCCGGGGAGGAGGGATGCGGTTCGGCGGAGGCGGCCGCCGCAGGGACTCGCCGCCATCACCTCTGCCGCCGCGGCCGCTGCCGCCTCGGGCTCCCGGGGCCGGGGCAGCCTCAGCCGGAGAGAAGCCGCCGCCCCGACTGCCCGCCAGCGCCCCGCACGTCCGGGTAGGTGCCCCTCCCCCTGTGGGGTCCCCGCCGCGGTCCTGGCCACTAGCTCTCACAGACCCCGGGGACTCGCCTGCGCCGGAGCCTGGCGGCCTCCTTCCCCCCACTCTGTTCAGCCCCCTCGATCTGAGCACCCCCCCCCCAGCTTCGGAGGGGTGCCTTCCCCATTCTCAGGGGCTGTCTTCTGCCCCCGCCCCTCAGCCGCACCCTCCGCCCCCCGGACCGCCTTCCTCCCGGTATCACTTCCCTTGGGGATTTCCCCCCATCCCCCTCCGCCACACCTCATTGATTTCCTAGCCTCCGCCTACCGGGATCCCCCTGGCTTTCCTCCATTTGCCTCGCCCCTTTTCCTCTTACAGTCTCCTTGTTGCTTTTTACCTGTGTGCCTCTCCATGTCCCTGTATACCTGCTGTCTTTGCCACCCCACCCTGAGTATTGTCCAAAGTGGAAAACTGCGCCCCCCCGCAACTCCTTCCACATTGCCACCTCCTCGTCTTAAACAGTCATTGAAATTACCTTCCGTGTTAACCCATTTAGGGTGAATTCTCAGCTCCCAGCCATACTACTCCGTGTCTCCATTCCAGTGGTCATAACCATCCTTCCCCTCAACCTTCCTACCTCCACGCATACTTTGCGGTCTCATAAATTCTCACGTTCACCGGGGTATGTACAGCCAACTGCGGCTCAGAGTCCAAATCTAGACTTTCCCTCTCTGTCCTCTTTATTCTTTCGCCACACTCTTCCTCCACTTGAGTCTGTGTATTTGTCTGACTTAAAGCGAAGGGCATGGTAGGATTTTCTCTCGAAGCACTCGCATTCCAGTAGAAATAAGATTCACCTTCTGCTTTGCCCAACTTTCGGCTTCTCTGAAATAGTGTCATTGAGCCATCCTTTTGAGGTTTCTGATGTTTTGTGTGTATTTGAGTAATCCTGGGCCTGGATTGTCCTAACCAAGTTTTTCCTTACAAGTAAATCCACTGTCTCTTGGACTGGAAACGTCAATGTTAAAAAATTTAAGCATGGGAAGTTACATCTCTTTTACCGAAATGGGAAAATAGTTCAAATTATCGTCCTATTATTTTTGAGATAAATGGTGCCTATTAGTGAACAGCTCAGACTCTGTAGCTGGACTGCCAGACTGTACACCCCTGCCTTGCTATCTGCCAGCTCTGACCTTGGGCTTCTTATTTAATCTCTCTGTGCCTCAGTATTTTTACAACTGTAAAATAGGAATAGCAATATAACATGGTGCTAATTGCATAACTTAGTGCAGGTTATATGCAACAGTACCTGCCACAAGGTAAGTGTTCAATAAATGTTCCTTATCTTGGTTGGGTGTTGGTAGATTAATTCTGAGAGGAAGGTGGGAATGGAAAACCGCCTCTTGGATCCTTTCATTTAACACTTTTTTTTGATGTAGGTATGATTCATATATTGTTACTGTGTAAATTAATCCCTTCCAGTTTGAAAAGCATGGAGTTTTAGCTGCTTATTTTCACAAGGCTACAAGCAGTTCAATCCCAGTTTCAGATACCTGTTTGGAAATTATCTTTGGAGAATAAATGAAATATGTAGCCGTTTTATCACAGTGGAAAATGAGGATTTTTACAGGTAAAAATTTTAATATCGCAAGTTAAATGCTCAAAACTGGTGGGATTCTTTACCACCCCTCTGTCATTTTATCTTGAATTGTTAAGTTAACGTAGAGCTTTGACTTCTTTAAAAAGACTGATGGCTTTTCTCACCATGTTGTTTAGTCACATGACTATGCCTTGGTGTTTCCCAAATTTTGCTAAATGTTTAAAGTTATGACAAATTTTGCAATATTTGTTCCTGTAGTATTATTTTCTTGAAAAACATGCTTAAAAAACATCCAGATTGGTACTGTTTACTGTAATGGTATTATAAATAATACAAATTTGAAATCATGGTTTGCTATTATAACAACATGTAAAAATTATGTGCATATGCAGCTACCAAAAATGTTGCCCATGTACAACTTAAAATCTTTTTTTTTTTTTTAAAGATTTATTTTTTATTTATACATACAAGCTGGGGTACAGGCCAGAGGCGTGGAGCGGCGAGAGGGTTCACCAGAGACAGAGCAGGTAGCAGAACAGGCAGACCAGAAATATACCACTGAGGGGAGCAGCGGGCAAGGCAGGAGAGGTCTGCTGCGCCATGTGGGATTCTCCCTGGCCGGGCATCAAACTCGCGTTGCCGCTGCCAACAGCTCCACAGCGCAGCGCCCAACCTCTGCACCGGGGAGGCCCTTAAAATCATTTTTTGTATCTCCAGTGGAACGCACTTTAAACTTTGGTTGACTCTGCTTTTACTTGTGCTATTCCCTGGCCTAGAATAACGTTTGTTCTTCCCTTGCATATACAAATTATACCTTTTACCTTTTACTTTTACCTTTATCCATGTGGCTCCTACCAACATTGATTTCGTTATTTCTTGGCTTTCTTACTATCTATATTCTGCATTTTTGTCTTTGAATATTACAGGAAGCCCTGGTTCAGAAAAAAAAAATCAGACTTTGAAAGTTTATGGGAACTATGAAAGGGTGGGAAAAAATTGACATTTGTCATTTATTCTCTGCTAAACATTATTTTTTTTTTGGTGTTATAAATATTCACTCTTCCTAAAAATGCTAATGAACATCTATATTGCGCCAAGTATTAGGGATATATGAAAACAGCACTTCTCAACCAGTGTTCCAGTGAATGTGAAACTCTATTGTTCTAAGACTTCCAAGGTATATAATACAACTAGAATGATACTAGCCATACACCATCCTTGAGAAGAGAACTGAGAAATTGTCACTTAAATCAATTTCTGTAGGACTTATAGAAGAAACATGGTTGAGAAAAACCCCATCAGAAAAAAGTACAGACTGCTTTTTTTGTGATTTATATTCTAGTGGCACTGACAGACGATATGCACGTATGCAGATGAAATTATTCTATATGAAATTACTGATGGTATTAAAGATAATGATAATCGCTAACACATATAAAACATTGTGCTAGACAATTTCAAATGATTTATATATATATATTAACTTGTTGAAACAGTCCTTTGAAGAACACTTTATTATCTCTATTTCACAAATGAGGAATCTGAGAAACATTACTTCCACAAAATCACACAGCTAAGCAAGCAGTGGAGCCTGACAATGAATGTGGAGTCTGTTGCCCTTCGATTCTGCCCAGACTTTTCACTTCCTTGTTGGTTACCTTAGACGAGGTTCTTTACCTTTCTGAAAAATCTTTTTAATAATATCTCTATAGTGAGGATTCCCTGTGTTTTTAATTGCTTAGGGGAGTAAAGGAAATTTAACGTGTGTAAAGCACCTGGTACAGTCTTATCCCAAATATTGAATGCATTTGTATTTATTTGGTGGTTTTGCTCACCATTTTGTTTCTTTAGGTTTACTCACTTAGCAAAAATTTATTCAACAGCTGATCTATGCCAGGTACTTCATGAGGCCTCTTCTGACACGTGTTAATGGAAAGAGGATACCTGTGTTCATGGAGACAGAAATCTGTTGGGGAATAAAGAAACTAAACGAGTAATTACTAAAAGAGTAAAAAAGTTGTGGTAACTACACAAACATCAAAAATTATTATAAATAACAAAAGCTGACTAATCTATAAGGGCTGCTTCTCTGAAGAAGTAACTTTTAGGCTAAAACCTGAAGGATGAACTGGAGTTACCCATGTGATACTGGTAAATTCAGCTTTCTAAAATTGAAAAGTCCTGTATGGGCTAGACCTTCTCATGTGAGTCTTGGTGATGAAAATGAGACTAGAGCAGATCACAGTGGTCAATCATTGCTAAGCATTTTGTATTTATTTCTAAGAGCAATTGGAAGCTACTTCAGAACATTAAACAGCTAAGTAACAATTTTTTGTTTAAAAAATATTACTTGGCTGCTCTTTGGAGGACAAATTGGAGAGAGGCATGTGTAAATGCAGGAAGACCAGTTAGGCCAGTGCTATTCAAATTTATCTGTCATGGAGGATCTGTTTTATGTTTTAATTTCTAATCCGTACTGGTACTTTGTAATGCACAATAAAATGGATGCTATGACAGTGTCAAAGTATGCTAAAATTTTCTAAATGCTTCCTTTTGGTTGCTGTATTTCCCCGTGTCAGACCAGAAACAATAGTTTGTGGAGAAGTGTTGTCCACTGACTAGACTTTAAGTAGAAGAGTTCAGTTATTATGGTAATTGGGCAAGAGATGATGCAATTGTGATCCAGGATAGCAGTGATGAAGTAGCCAGATTTAATATATATTTCGGATGTAAAATTGATAAAATTTGGTGATTGGAGGTCTATCAGAAGGCTGATTTCCAAAGTTAGTGGTTCTTACGTGTTAGGGGTCTCCACCAGATAATTATGCTTAAAAAAGGAAATGTTGGGAGAGAGGTAGTTTTTTGTTTGATAATTTCTTGCTAAGGGGGGAGTACCGATCATAATTAATGTGAGGATAGTCAATCTGTAATGGAAGTCTTAATGTGTGTGATAGTGGTGCTTGTCGGGGTTATGAGATTGCCTAATGAGAGAGTATATAGAGAGGAGAGAAGGGAACATAGTCACCTATGAATCATCAGTATTTAAACATTCAGAGAAAGAAATGTAGCAAAGGAGACTCCATGGGAGTAACCAGAGGTTGGAGGAAATTTTTGTTGGTGTCACTGAAGACAAGGCAATAATGTGCTTGAAAAAGGGTGGGGTGGTTAATTAACTATGTGAAAGTAGCTGAGAAATTAAGTTGGAGACTAAATACACATAAGATTTAGCAATAGAAGAAAATTTTTTCAGTAGTCAGTCCATCCAGAAACTATTTGGTGATGAATTTTGTTTTGATCTGTTTTATCATATCTATAGCATGAGCCATATCTTCCTTCCTGAGCCTGATCAGACCCATATTTCTGTTTATCACCATCTGGATGTTCCATAAACATCACAAACTCTTTTCCCTAACTTATTTTCAGAACATATCCGTACAGACTGTGTTTTTCTAAGTAATCGCTATTTATTAGGCATCAGATATAGTAGAACCCCACTTTACAATATGAATCGATTCCACAGACACAACAGACAAATCACATAATGAAAATAATGGTAATATGAATCCAGAAAACTTTTATAGTATGTAAATTACTTCAAGACAGCATTTGAAAATTTCAGCACGTGACTCAACTTATAACAGACTGATTTATACAATAAGACAGAATTTCATAAGATGAAGTAAAAAATAAATTAAGTTGAACATGTGTATTTCAAAATCGTTTAGAGGTTGCTAATGGAGTGGGTGGGTGAAACCAAATTCACACTAAGTCACAAATTTTTCCATCGTTGTGCTTTTTTGTAATTTTTTTTTATTTAAGTTTTCTTTTTAATACCCTAAGGATCCATGATTGCAATTTAGCACACTATTTTTCCTCAATTTCACAGCAACCAGTGTTTAAAAGGATACATAAAGACTAAGAAAACAAAACATTTGATACCCCCCCCCAAAAAAAAACACATCCATTGACCCTTGTGACAAAAGACCACTAAAATATACAATAAGCTGTGATTGGCTCAATGCTAACAGGTAATTCAGATACCCCACCTACAAATTCCCCACCCACATGATCTAGTTAGAGACAATAGTAATGTGAATATTAAATCATATAGTGATTGATATTTTGGTAGGAAGTGACGTTATCGTATCTGTCAACCAGTGGTGACATATGGGGGTCTACTGTACCAGACTTTTGGAAATGCAGTTAGACCTCAGAGACTAGAGAAAATAGACAATTAATTATTGCTATAGTGTTATTAGCGCTGTCATAGCAGTTCACTCAGGTTGCCTTGGAAGCACAGAGAAGGGGCATCAGGAAAGACTTCCTAAAGAAAATGAGACCTCTGCAGAGTATTTTTGAATTAAGTTAAACTTAGGGGAAGGAAGCAATGCTGTAGTAGAGGACTTATAGAAATGATATTTTAGGCATTTTTGAAAACATGCAAAATTGAAGACAAGGAATTATGGTTAGAGTAAAATTGTGGTTAGTATTCAAAAGTTTTTCATCTTATACCTCTTCTGTTTGCTGTTTTGATTTATACCATCACATAGTCACCAAACATGGAGATATCTTCTGAATATCTTCACCAATTAAAGATTATCTTTGTTGTAATATTTATTTTCCAAAGTGATACTTTATTCTGGCTGGTTAGTTTTAATTTTGTATATTATACCTATACTTACAGAATCAAGTGACTACTATATAACTTAAATGTTTTATGTTTCTGGGTTTGTTTGTTTTTTTTAATGGGACAAATTTTATGCACAACTTTTTCTCAGATTTAGAGTGCTAAAAATGAAGGCTTGGGTAAAGGTTCTTAAGGTTTTACTACTAAAGCTCAGGTATATGCTTGTGCGCGCATGTGTGTATCTGTGTGTATGTCAGTGTCATGGTACATTGGGACTCTATAATGAGAACCATTCTTTCATACCTTAAATATTTTGCTTAGTTGTCAAAATGTCCCAGGACTTTCCTCTTGGCCATCTTTGGGGATTACAGCCGTTGGCAGAATTCTAATTAGCAAGATCAAAATCTCAGAAAATAATTTGTTAGAAGGGAAAATAATGTCAAAATAGATTTTTAAAACACAATAAATAATGGTTCTAGAAGGCATCTGTTTTAAAATAAAAGGGGATAAGCTCTACCAAAACTTGATTTGGAAATATCTTCCTGCATTACTGTCGAAAAATTGTGTAAATTTTGATTTGCTGAGGCAGTATTTCAATTTTATATTAAGATAATTAGAACCTTACGGGCCTCCCCGGTGGCGCAGCGGTTAAGCAGCGACGCGAGTTCGATGCCTGGCCAGGGAGAATCCCACATCGCACAGCAGACCTCTCCTGCCTTGCCCGCTGCTCCCCTCAGCAGTGTATTTCTAATCTGCCTGTTCTGCTACCCACTCTGTCTCTGGTGAACCCTCTCGCCGCCCCACGCCTCTGGCCTGTGCCCCAGCTTGTATGTATAAAAAATAAATCAATCTTTAAAAAAAAAAAGATAATTAGAACTTTTGAAATTTCCTTTTTACTAGTATCTTTCGTATCTTTTGCTCTTGCCTTCTCCTTGGTATTCAGTTTTTTAAGTCTTGTGTCTACACGTCTAAATACTTGTGTAACAATTATATGTTTTTCAAATATTATGGTTCTTAGAGTTACATTTTTCTAGGCCTTTTTTAATATACATAATTAAAACTCCTCCCTGATAGACTCTGCCTACATATTTTAAAGGAGGACAGAATAATTATTAGCATTGTATTTTGAATTGTGTTACATAACTAGATGAAACTTTTACATAGTAAAAGAGAGCATATCAAAAGATAGTTTTACCTACAAATATAAAATTGCATTTCCTCAGTTGTGATTTTTTTAATATGCTTGAAGTGCGAATATAATAGTAAATAAATAAGCTGTGAAATATGAATATGCTTAAAAAATGCCTACTTCCTCCCCCACCCCTACTCCTTTGGGGTTTTGTGTTTGCTTTCATCTTTTATTAGACATAGGAATAAAAATAATTAGAAATAATACTTAGAAACCAGAGTGTTTTTGTTCTTAGATAATCCACGGTTTGAAAGGTGGTGGTGTAACAGAAAAGTATGATGATTTTTAAACATTATTGGACAGTCTTTGACAAGGAAGATAAAATTGGGTGTGTTTTGTGAAGCAAATTTAACAGTATTTTCCTAGTCTGATACCCCTTTGTCCCTCTCTTTGGTAGCCTAAGTGATTTTTAAGTTAAAGGATGCACTGTCTCAAGACTTTTTTTTTGTAATCTGAATATGATTTTTGGTGTTATAGTGGGAATTTCCTCTGAAGGTTAAATAGTTTTCAACTTAGAACTTTGTTTTTTTTTTTGTGTGTGTGTGTAAGACTTTGTTCACTATTTCAATTTCCTTGCTTATCATTGGTCTGTTCAGGTTTTTTATTTCTTCCTGATTCAGTCTGGGAAGGTTTTATGTATCTAAGAATTTCTCCTTTTCTTCGAGACTTTCCAGTTTGTAGGCATTCACCATAGTCTCTTATGCTCCTTTGTATTTCTGAGATGCGTAGTAATTCTCCTCTTTATTTCTCATATTTATTTGAATTTTCATCTTACTTTCTTAGTGAATCTAGCTGGATATTTGTCCATTTTGTTTATTTTTTTCAAAGAACTGTGTTTTGGTTGTATTGATCTCTTGAGGTATACTTTCACTTCTATTTCGTGTATTTCCACTTATATTTTTATTATTTCCTTCCTTTTACTGACTTTTGGTTTTATTTGTTCTACGTTTTCTAGTTCCTTAAGATTTAATTATTTACTCGAACTTACTGGATTCTTTTTTAAAAAAAGATTTATTTTTATTTCTGCATACAAGCTGGGGTACAGGCCAGAGGTGGGGGTGTGTTGTGAGAGGATTCCCCAGAGACAGAGTGGAGAGCAGAACAGGTAGATCAACTGAAATACAGTGCTGAGGAGAGCAGCAGGTAAGGCAGGAGAGGTCTGTTGCGCTATGTGGGAAGCTCCCTGGCCGGGTTAAAGTCGTGCTGCAGTGGCTCTGGATGGCTTCATAGACTGAGACTTAACCCATTGTGCCACCAGGGAGGCCCAAACTTACTTGATTCTTGATATGGTCCTGTATTGCTATACACATCCCACTTAGTGCTGCTTTTGCTGTGTCTCATACACTTTAGTAGGTCATATCTTCATTTTCATTTGTCTTAGTTTCTTCCTTGACTTCCTCACCCCATTAATTCATCATTTAGTAGTGTGTTGTTCAGTCTCCACATATGAGAGGTTTTTCCTACTTTGTGTTCCATTTTCAGTGCTTCAGTTTGTAAGACTCATGAAGATACAATTCAGCTTGTAGGCTGTGTTCATTATTTGTTGAGATTCCTTTACCCCTGACATAGAAAACATTATCTATACAGCTGAGCTTATGCAGAACTGTAGAGTTGAGAAAATTCTACCCTGTGCCCATATTTATATTTTTTTTTTGTTGTTACAGACTCATAGCTACAGATAAGTCCATTATCTTTAAGAATTTACATTCTTTTTTTATAGCTAATGTTTATATATCTGAATTTTTTTCTTAATCCTGAAAAAGTACTGTTCTCAGGTAGAGCCATTTTATATGTATTTGCACTTTACATATTCATGAGTGGTTACTGACTATTGCTGATTTCAAGAATTTTAGAAATATTAGCACATCATTAGAAGAGCTGAGATGGCATTCATATCCATAAAGTGTTCTTGATGTATTAGAACAGCTCAGGTTTTTGCAAAGCATTTCATTATGAGAGAATTAGAGATGGTATTCGGTAACAGTAGTTTCCATTTTGACCATGTGTTACAACATTTCAGGAATGATTGCATTAAAATCCAATGTCTAATACATTGCTCTTCATGGATCATTTTGCTTTACTTTTTTGTATTTTCATTTTTTTCCCATTTTCTCCCCCTAAGCCAAGCAGCTATGTGATTAACAGATTATTTTAAGAGAATTAGACCATTTTAATGGTTATAAACATGCAGGATTAAATAACACAGACATACATTTCCCTATTACCTTTACCCTAAGACATGCTACTTTGCCAGTTTTACCCATACATTTATTATTTAGAGCTCTAGAAGTTGTAGTCCCTTTTATCTTTTTCAGATATTGGTATGTCCTGCTTTTGTCTAGAGCAGTGCTAGTTTATGTCGTTTTGTCCCAGTATCCTATCCAATATAGCATTTGTAATAGATACTTATTTTTATTTTTTAAGATTTATTTATTTATGCATTCAAGAGCTGGGGTGTAGGCCAGAGGTGCAAGAGGGTGAGAGGATTCACCAGAGACAGAGTGGGAAGCAGAACAGGCATATTGACTGAAATAAACTGCAGAGGGTGAGACAGGAGAGGTCTGCTGTGCCATGTGGGTTAACTCCCTGGCTGGGGATGAAACTTGTACTGCAGTGGCTTGGCGATAGCTTGATAGTGCCGAGACTTAACCCCTTGCGCCACCAGGAAGGCCCCAGATACTTATTTTTAATGAAACACTGTTATCAATAGTTGCATTAAAATTAGCCTGAGTGGATGGGTAGGATTTTTATTTCTACTTGCTGCTATGGTCTAATAACACTGGTCAACAGTAAGAACATAACTGACTTTAAAAGGCCCTAATCTGTAGTATCTTGGTGTGCTGAACATGAATATAACCCTGAAAATTTTTTATTAGCTCTTATTTTGAAGATATTTCATATAATTCATTTTATATGTTTCAGCGTGCAAATTTATCCAGTAGGACTGCAACAACATCCTAAGTCAGCCTAGAATGATGTAATATTGCATCTCATTGCATAATACCATGATGCACACACCATCCAGAGTTGATTGCATCATTTTCTGATGCAATGCAATACTACTGCCAGGCAGCTGCTGAAGTAAGCTGACGTCAGCAGTGTACTATATAAAGCCCTGCCGGAAAGGTTGAGCATTGAAAATATTTCAGACTTTGCACGAGACAGTTTAAGTTACTGTTAAGTTATTGTTTTATCCATTTAAGCACAATACAGAACAGTAATGCCTTGAAAGTGCGTTAAGAGCATGGACAAGTTCTGCTCTATTTGTGGGGAAGTGACATTTGCCAACCAGAAGAAAAGTATCACTTCTCAAGTGAAGAAGGCTTATTATCTTTACTTCAAATGCAAGGTTGGTGACCAAGACAAACCTTGGGCCCCGCATATATGCTGTGCTACATGTCCAGCACAGCTTTCACAGTGGTGAAATGGCCAAAGACCATCAGTGCCGTTTGTAGTCCCCATATTGTGTAGAGAGCCTAGCAACCACATAAAAGAGTGTGACTTCTGCTTGGTTCCTCCTCTTTCTAGCAGAGTAACAAAGCAAAAGAAGTCGAGAACAGTCTACCCAAACATTCCATCTGCATTGAGATGACAGGTTCAACAACTTGCTGCAGAGTGATGCAAAACAAGCATGGAATTCTTTTTGCCTAGTGTCTACAAACTTTCTTGGGAATGTTAGGGCAGAAAACTACAAGGAACTAGTAGAAGACATGCTGATACAGTATCAGAAACTTGGCTGCAATATGTCTCTAAAGATCCACTTCCTTCATTCCCATCTGGATTTTTTCCCTGAAAACTGTGGTATGGTTAGTGATGAACATGGCGAACTTTTTCGTCAAGATATCTCATCAATGGAACAAAGATACCAGGGAAAATGGTCCACTACAATGCTGGCTGACTACTGCTGGGCATTCTCCAGAGATGCTCCTGAACAGCTGTACAAGAGACAAGCAAAGAAATCTAAGAAGTAGTCTATGACTTGATTTTTTACAGGTATTAACCGTAGGCCTATTACTATTGGCATGCATTTTGTGATGTAAACATCCATTTATTGCAGTTTACAATAAAACTAGAGCCAAAGTTAGAATTTGACTGTCAAATTCGTGTTGAGCACATACAAATTGATAGGAAATGACTAATTTTATTTCAGTGATATGCCTTTTTAAAAAATTTGTTGACCAGTGTAATACATGTATACAAATGCAATAATGACTAGTATCTGTAATAGGTGGTAAAATCTGAAAGGAGTATACTAAATTCATTTGCCCTAACTCTTCTCAGATAAAATGTAACCTACACATTCCTCTAATTACAGTATCAGGACAAGAATCTCCATAATTGAAATTGGACTGAGACTCAAATGAATAGAGGCAGCTAGCTCCTTTTGATCCTTCGTGATTGTTAAAGATTTGATAACATTGCCAGTTGGTGTACCAGCAAGTTGTTCTGTATTCCGTTTCATTTTGCAAGATTCATGAAGTCACAAGGATGACTGTGAAGTCAGTGGGAAATTACAGGTTATGTGAGCTGAAATAGTGGCTGAGCAGTCCTGTCTTAGACTATGTAGAGCAGCATTGTTTAAAAGTTTTTGTGCCATGACGAAATGTTGTTTAGTATGCACTTTGCATTATGGTAACCACTAGCCTCCTGTGTCTTTTGAGTATTAGAATGAGTGTAGTACAACTGAAGAACTGAATTTGTAACTTAATATGCTTCATTATTTGGTAGGACTTATTTTGACAGCAATTAGTTAAAAAAAAAGTACACACAGTTAAAGCATACATTTAAGCTGCTGTTTTGCTTTTTAAAGACGTTCTGCATTACTGTTCAGTGACCCAAATAAACAAATAAAGGAGCAAACAGTCAGTGGTTAGATGGATATGGAGTGGAAGGTTTACAGGATGGTTGTGGTAAAAGAATAAAATGCTAAGCATACTTGTTAGAGTGTTTGAAGTGATGCACTGTGAGTTTTGAGTTTGATAGGGAAGGAAGTGAAACTATAATGGGGGTAATGATTTAAGAAGAATGGGGAGGACTCATTTAAAGTATTGGTAATAAGAGGTACCAGGGGATTAAATTGATGAAAAAATGGAAATTAGTTATAAAAGAACTGAGGTTTATTTTCATCATTGGTCAAGCTATTCTAGGTAGTAAGTTCCAAGTCAGAATTTCTGAAAAGATTGTTTAAGTGTTAAATGGGTGAGATCAATCAGGAACGTCAAGGAGAATGATGGTAGGTGGGGAGACCACAGGAGTGAAGTCATTCAAGGTAATGGCAGAAATAATGAAGACAATGGAGAAAAATTGTTGAAGTCCTCCATAGGAGCCTAACTGGAATAGAGGTGAGTAGATGATAGCAAAGGAAAACAGGGCAAGAGAATAGAACATTGAGTTCATGCAGTTGCCAGAAATTTTGGTAAGAGGATGGAAAAGCAACAGTGTTGAGTCAGAAGAACTCTACTTAGTTTTTTTTTCCCTCCAGATCCTTCACAGGTATGAGAAATGACTACTATTTTAGCCGTTCTACTTTATCTATTTTTGTTAGTTATTTACCTATCCTGCCTTATCTTTGTCATTTTTGTTTCTCCAGTGCCTGATTTGTCTCGGTACCTAATAAATATTTGCTCAGTAAATGCGAGGTGAATGTGATTATTCCAGTGTCCTGCAGTTTTAGAACAAAGAGCATTGCTTACACACTTTAAAACCCTGATTTGGAAACTAGTAAAAGAAACTGTTACTTGAACACACTTGTATTTTCAAAATATGGAATTAGTTACCCCAATTTTTATGAGATGTGTTTGTATTTGAAGGAATAAAACAGGAAATGAGTTATGTAACTTCTTACATAAATTAGAGGATGATAGTTTCTTCATGGATTGTTATGCATAGGATTTTAGGGGGGAGGCAACCTTGATTTGTAGAGGTTGACAAAAGAATATTGCAAAATTGACTCATATCTTTCAGACTTTTCAATCATTATTACAACTCTGATCTCTGGCAGCTGGTTATTGTTTTTCATCGAATCTTCAGGTTATTGAGGAAGGAATTGTACCAGGTTAATATTGGGCAAAATGGGTAAACAAGTCTTTGTAATTTAAGGTAAACATTTTTGATCGTTGCTGAATGAGAGGAGAAATGTGAAAATTCCATTGTGATTTTGTTGGGGGCGGGGGGGGGCGTGCAAAACCTTTCATTTTTCTAAAACAGCAGAGGAGAAGGAAAGAAATCACAGAATCTTTGAGTGAATGTTTTAGTATTTAAATACATTGAAAAATGTCTAGATTTAATTTAGTAGATCCAGGATTGGCAGGTAACTACAGACCTTACATCCTTAATAATCACTAAAAATTTCTGAGAAAAGAATTATTATCTTCCTGGAAATGAGAAAGCCAAGGGCCACAGAAGGAAAGTAACTTAGGAGTCATAAAAACCTATTAAAATTATTTTTATTTGCATTGTTTTAATATACAAATCTTAGAGATACAGTTCATTGATTTCTGACAGACATATTCACCTTTGTACCAACAACCCAGTCAAGATATAGATTGCTTCCATTGCTCCAGAAAGTTCCCTTGAGAGTTACAAAATTTCTAAGACATTTTAACATCAGCCTGGTTTTTCTAGCTATACTTCCACTTTACTTGCATTAAAAGGGAAATAGTTGTTAAACATAAGCAGTGTGAGAGCAGCAAAGTTAATAGCTGATGTAATACTCCATGGAGAGCCAATTGTTAAGGGTTGAAAAGGCAAAAGTAAAACCTCAGAAAACATATTTATGCAAATTAAACTCTACTCTCCTTCATAGTTCATGAGATTATTATTGTTTTGTAAACTAGTTCTATCTTTTTTTTTTTTTAAATTTATTATTTTATTTATACATACAAGTTGGGGTACAGGCCAGAGGCGTGGGGCGGCGAGAGGGTTCACCAGAGACAGAGCGGGTAGCAGAACAGGCAGATCAGAAATACACTGCTGAGGGGAGCAGCGGGTGAGGCAGGAGAGGTCTGCCGCACCATGTGGGATTCTCCCCGGCCGGGCGTCGAACTCACATCGCCGCTGCCGACAGCTCCACAGCGCAGCGCTTAACCGCTGCGCCACCAGGGAGGCCCTAGTTCTATCTTTTGAGTTTATTATTCATACTCATACATGTAAGCTTACTGAGTTCTTTCTATATACCAGAGACTATTCCCAGGAGTCTTCTATACATTCTCATTCAATATACCAGTCATTTGACATAATTGAGATAATGTCATTCCCATTTTACGAACAACAGATTGAGGCCCACAATACTCGCACAACTTCAGCATTTGAAACTAATATGAGAAAACAAATTATTAACCCTGGTGGTGTTCCCTGGATAATTCTGTAATACTAATTCTATTTGGCACTTTATTTTTAGGAGGCAATAAATTATGTATTTTCTAATAGTATGTAATACTGTTCCAATAGTTGGCTTCTTATTCAGTCAGTATATCTTTGCTAGGCAGTAGTTACGTAAAGATGAAAAAATAGTAATGTCAGGTTGTTTAGCAATTTTGATGAATTTGAGAAATCATAGTATTTTCAATGAAAAATCTTGTATTCTATTTCTTAACAATTGGCTATTCTCTCTCCTCCCCCTTCTTTTTTTCTTTCTGTGACCTTCAATCACATTGCTTCTGTGTTTGAATATACACATATGCAAACTATAAGCAACTATTCTTCACAGGATAGGTTAGAGGATCAAATGAGATAATATATGTAAGAGTAAAGTTCTGAAATATGTAGTAAAATCTTACTGATTATGATGCTGATAACTTTTGGTTAATATTTTTAGTCATTCATTATGAAAGTTCTTGGGTAGGGATAATTCATTTTACTGAGGAAAATGGTGTGAGGGCATGGGTTGGTTAGTAAGTTTTTCTAATGGACAGCTTAAAATACAATGTTGATACTTAAAAAAGGGGTAAGGCTAATTATATTTCACTGGTTGAAATAACTTCTCTAGAGTTAGGTATAAGAAATGATACATTTTATAAGTTAGATCTTCAATTAATTAGCAGAATTTTCTAAGTTGTATCAAGTGTATACAATGAATATATTTCCATAGTACTTCACAGATGTTTTTCAAAAAAAATTATGCATAACAAATTCTAATTTTTCTGGCCTTGTCATTGCTGAAATTTGCTATGCTTTCTAAACTAATGCGCAAATAAATTTATTTTTAGATATTATTGTGAACTTGAAGGCAGTGCTTTGGTATTAAGAGCATCTCTTTGACCTTGTTCCTTTTATCATGCTTATGCTGATTAAAAATAAATATATACATCCATATACACAAACATTTGGCTTACAGTATTTGCTTTTAGCTATTTTAAATTTTTGCCTTAAAAAATCATGGTTTGGTTTATATTGTTTTATTTTCTTAAGCATAGTTGAAGTTACAGAAAATTTTTCATGGAGGACTTCTAATATCTAGTTTAAATTATGAGCTCAGGGGTCGTTTTTTGTCATCCTACTTGTTTCCAGAGGGCTTACCTTAGTGTGAGTTTCCCCAAATACAAATTTCTCCAAAAAGCAAAATAACGGGTGAGGAAACAGAGAGTCAATGAATGAATTCCAAATAAAATGAACTGGAAAGGCCTTGCAACTTGACCATAGTAAATATTCTCCTGCTGGTGTTGCTCCTTCTTGGTTTACATAAGCAAATAGTCTTACATATTTCTTACTGAGCCTTTCAAGTAAGTTACTAAATAAATGTTAAGAAGACCATTGAACTTGTAGCAATTGTTTGCAAATGATTTTTTAAAAATGGTTTCTAAAGATTCCCAGAATATCCTTAATACAATATGCTATAGGGAAGACAACCATGTTCGGAATGATCTGTAGTTAATTTTTTATTTTAAAGTTAATTACAGTATGAGGAAATTATGTAGTGATATCAAATAAGTTGCAGTCTGCAATGTATGAGATTTATCACTGATAATGACATATTAGCTTAGAGTAGAACTAGACCAGATTTTGTGATTTTTGCCCCCACCACCTTGAATAGCTGAAAACTCAGTGATGTGCCAAAGGTGACATGGTCTGAAACCTAAAATAAATAGAAATAGAAACTGGTCTCTGAATACATACACCAGAACTTGTTTTTGTTTTTTCCATTTTTACCATTGTTAGGAACTTTATTATGTGAAAATCAAGAAATGTTGTTAGATGATTTTTACTTTTAATCTTTTATTTGAAATTATCATTATATTAAATCAACAGAAATACAGTGATTTGTGGGGGAGGGGAGTTATAATGTGTGTACACAGGATTTGACTTTTAGTTTTTTGTTTTGTGTTAAGGGAGAATCTCGGTATAGAGTGATGAGGCAGCAGTAAACAGGAGCTTTAAATCTTTACTTGTGTGGAAACTTTCACCAGCACATGTATACTGACTTTTTAAGAATTACCAATTAGAGGGCCTTCCTGGTGGCGCAGTGGGTTAAGTCACAGCACAATGACTCTATCCAGAGTCACTGAAGCATGAGTTCGATAACTGGCCAAGGAGCTTCCCACATGGCGCAGCAGACTTCTCCTGGCTCACCCGCTGCTCCGCTCAGCAGTGTATTTCAGTTAATCTGCCTGTTCTGCTCCCCACTCTGTCTCTGGTGAATATTCTCACACCTCCCACACCTCGGGCCTGTTCCCAGCATTGTATGCATAAATAATAAATCTTTGTAAAAAAAAGAATTACTGATTAGAAAAGGGAGTTGATCTTTTTCTTCATATATATATGAAAAACTATCCTTACCAAGTTTTCCATATATGTATGCAATTAAAACTGCCTCCTTAATTTCAATGTTAGAAAATGTTTCGAAAGAGAGTTCACCACTAGAATATTCCTTAGGTTAAAATGGAAGGCCTAGAGATGAAGGACAAATGGATAGCTAGTGCAAGTGAGGATGAATCTTTATTTTAGTGGTATTTATAACTTCCTGGTCTGATCTTTAGGCTGGAGCATTGGGTCTCAATGTAGGATCCTTAGACCAGCTGCCTTAGCGTGACCCAAGGTCTTACACATGCAAGAGCCTGACCAAGACACGCTGAATCATTAACTGAGGTTGGGCCCAGCATTCTGATTAAACAAGTATTCTAATGCATGCTCAAATTTGAAAATCACTGCCTAAAGGAAATCTAAACATAGATGCTGGGACTATTACATTGGGCCATATGGAATTACCCATATTCTCATGCTTTTCAATTAGAAAAGCTTCAAATTTGTCGGACTTTAAAGTCACCTTTTATTTGGGACAGAGTTCAGACTGTAAAACAGCATTTTACTTCTGGTTCAGTAACCAAAGTAGGAAAAAATGAAGGGCTTAGACTGTAAGATAGATGAAAGTATTTGCTTAACCATCACTCATTTTTTTTCTTTTTTTTAAAACTGAGGTCCTATGTAATTTCATCAGCAGCATTGAGTCCTGGGTGCTCAATCCCTTCCCTCCTTCCCTCTCTCCCTCCCACCCACCATTTTGGCTTTCTCCTTATATAGCAATGGAGAAGGAAGGTGTAGCCTGAAAGAGGAATGGTTTTTTCATCTGGTCTAACCTTTCTTGAGGTTAGAACATGCCATTGCTCTATTCTTCATCACTCGCTGTTCCTGCCCGCTGAGATTTTTCTAGATAGGATTTGTTTCAATGTATGTTGCTGCTTAGTCCAGTCAGCCTACTGAGAGTCATAACTGTTTCTTTATGATAAAGGAGAATTTCTCTAGAAATAATACAATTTAGTCAGCTTTAGATAATCTGAGTTTAAGTGATTGAAACTACATTATGACTTTCTGTTTTGGTGTCTAGTTCTGAATTAACTATACTATTCGTTTCCTGAGACCATGTAATTAGTCCCTCTCCCTCTTTTTTTTTTAAATTAGTGCTGAACATTGTTCTAGGCTTTCCATCACAGAATTAAACAGAAAAGGAAACTTCAGAAAGATCATAGTTTAGGTAAAAAACTGCACATAAAGCTCAGAAGGTAGTAGATGAAAGGGGATGATGGAGGTAGTAGGAGTGTTTAATGTGAGTTGAGTATGGCAGTCAGTAACCAATTTCAGTTTTCTAAAATGGACATACTGTGTTAAGTTTATTCTTCCTGCATATAATACTTGTTAAAAATGTAAGTCGTAATTTACATAAGAGTAAAAAGAATAGGAAGTCCCTTTCCTGCTCCTAATTCCATTTCCTACTATAAATTGTGCCTAACTTTTATTTCTGTTAGTGGTTTCTATTAGTGACTTTTTTTTAATTTGTTAGCTCTGGAGCATATTACCTACCTTTGTGAATAATAATCTTGTCCTGTCTTTACTCACTCAGCCTCCCAGTTACTTGTTGATTGTACTTCATCTAGGTATTTGCATCTTGTTCTATAACTATAAATTTTTAGTTTCATTTACAGATCAATTCTGAAAATTTTAAACTTCAAAATATGAATAATGTTATTTTATATAAACACTATAGAACAAAGTAAATGGTGACACAGAGAATGAACTATAATTCTATCTATAGTAAAACTTTACCAATTTAAAATTTTCCGATGTGTCAACTTCTACTGGATTTTCTTTAAATTTTGTTTTGTTTTATTTTCTTCTCTTTCCTTGAGACATATTTAATTCTCCTGTTTTAATTTCATGTTTTTTCCCCCTTTTTCATTTCATTTATTTCATTTTCAAAATAAGGCATTCATATTAAAAGGTACCCAAGATCATTTTACAGTGTATCAGAATATATTAGAAACCAAATTTTTATTTTTATCTGATTTTTTTAAATTTTCATTTTAATGTGCTTTGTAATAAATATATTAATATAATGATATGTTACTTTATGAGCATGTACACTGAGAACATAATGTTCAAATAGATTTTTTACCTATACAATAAAGTCTGGAGTTCATAGATTTAGAATACTTCATTGTGTAATTGTTAATATCAGAGGGGAAATTTTTCATGTATTTGCTGTCTGAAGATGTTCATTGTTTGATTTTTCACTCCTGAATAAATCTGAGCATCAAATTTAAGTTCACAACACTGAGTACTAACCACCCTATGATCCAGCAAGCTATGGGGGACCCTTTAGTTCAATTTTTTTCCCCCATAAAAGCATTTATCCTATGTCATAATAGCATTCAGATTTCAGTGTATCTTGTTCCATTGTAGATAGCATTGATAGTTTCAGGATTTTCTCTTTTTTGATGAAACTTTCAAAATTTAACCAGGATATTTCTAGGTATACGTCTTTTCTCAGTAAGCATTCTTGTTGGTGAGGCCTATCTGTGAACTTGTGTTTTCAGGTCATAGAAGTAGTCTTCTGGTTTATTCTCTTAATGGATCTCAATCATTCCTGTTTTTATTCGCTTTAAGAGCACCTATTAGATATTAGGTTAATATTGGATATTTTCAATCTGACCCATACTTTGCTAACTTCTCTCATTTCATACTTTGCTAACTTCTCTCATTTCTTCTATTTGGGTTTTTAATTTGTCTCCTCAAAAGTCGTCTTTATCTTTTATTTTCCACTCATGCATTAGTCATAATCACTTTATTGTTTTGTCTTGTCCATTGACTTTATTATTTATATTTTTAATTAATAAAATGTCTTTGTTTTATGACCACCCTTTCAAAGCCTCTCATTCCTATATAAGAGTACTTTATGAGAAATGCTTTCAGGTTTACTATTCTGTACCCCATATTGTCTCTGTTTTTACCAGGATTATTTTGTTCTATTTTCTGTTTTTGAATCATTTCCCCAACTGTCTTTTCTGTTTTTGAATCATTTCCCCAACTGTCTGTTGAATTTGGTTTCCCATTAATATTTTTGGATGCAGGACTAAGTTGACTAATGGTGTCAAACTGTCATAATTTTTTTCTATGTTGTATTGATGTGTTCCTCAGCAAGCCTGAATGGGAAGGCTATGGGTGAGTTCAGTATAAGTGGGAAAAGTGTTTCAACATGATAACCTCACTGTAGATTGTATGTGTTGGCTGGGTATCCCACATATGTCAAAGCAAGGAGGGTTTTA
The DNA here is from genome assembly GCA_004024925.1 of Scalopus aquaticus. Taxonomy (NCBI): domain Eukaryota; kingdom Metazoa; phylum Chordata; class Mammalia; order Eulipotyphla; family Talpidae; genus Scalopus; species Scalopus aquaticus. The sequence continues at coordinate 34,390 of PVIJ01014883.1, forward strand.
TTTTGTGTGGTAGATTGTTTTAATATTTAATTTCCATTAGGAAGTGTTTCTTCTCCCCACCCACCCTTAATGTCTCCTAGGATATTCAAAGTTAGTCCAGTCTGGGCCCTGTTTGTCTCTCAGGTACTGCTACTCTCACAGGAATATGCCTATACAGGTAGCCAGCTTGTTTCAGCGGGCAGCTCTTAGCCTTTGGCATGATGATCAAAGTCACAACTGCAAACTTTGGGAAAGGGGAGGGTCCTGACTATCTCAGCTAGCCCAAATACATTTTCTAAAATAACCCAAAGACCAGCAGTTGGCCTTTTCCCACTCTTCCTTTTCAGTGGAAAGTTAGTTGTTCTTTGCACTTCCTTGAAAGAAATGTGAATACCTCTAGTACCTTTGATTATGATTTTTTGCCCTTAATTTCTTTGCTAACTTGTTCCCCTTTATCTGCCTTGAATATCTCAACTTCCGATCACCCTTTCTTACTTTTCAGCCATGATGTGGCTTCATCCTTTCATAAAAATTTGTCATCTCACTGTTCTGTTCGGAAATAAATAGGTAAATGTGCTCTTGATACCTTGAACTGTGTACTGTTTTCAAGTTTCCATTTGAAATTTGCAATGTCTGATCCAGGTATCTAAAAGAAAACTGATAGAAGACCGTGTTTATGTCACATGAGTTTGGAAGAGTATGAATCTTCCACCTCTCACCCACTCCCAACATGCTGGAAACATACTGGAAAAGACATCTTTAAGAAATTGGTATAAGTTTAGGCTCAAATCCAGGCAGGCATTGCCAGATTTTAGCATTACAATAATGGCGGTTTACTTAGCCTGTTAGTGCTCTAGTTTACTAAATTGTTCGATTGGCAATTAATCACCTTCCACAAATTTTTTTAGGCATCAAATTAGATAAATACTTAAGCCTAATATACAGAATGTCTTTACAAAACACCTATTCTTGGTATTTTAAATTACTTCTAATTAGGAACATGTTATTTATATATTGAAATAACCCTTTTTTAATAATTTATTAATAAAATAAGTATACAATAAATAAATAATAAATTATTATTTATATATATTTTACATCATTGTTCATTTTTGTACAGTGTTTGCTTTCTCCTCTCAGGTGTAGTTCCCATAGAATTTCCACCACCAATTCACCCCCTGTTCACCATCATCATAGTCCCTGTGCTCTTCCCTCCCCTGTTTTGATCCCTGCTTCTCCCCCTTCCCTGCAGCATGTCTCTGATTTATAGTTATCTGTTAATTTTGTTTTTTATTGTTATTTTTCCCCTGACCCCTTATTTGGTTCCTCTATATTCCTGCTATAAGTGAAATCATCCACTATTTTCCTTTTTCCTTCTGACTTATTTCACTAAGCATAAATCCCAGCTCCATCCATGTTGCTGCGAATGGCATGAGTTTATCTTTTTAGATTGCTGAATAGTATTCCACTGTGTATATATACCACATCATCTTGTTCCAGTCACCTGTTCTAGAGCATTTGGGTTGTTTCCCTATCTTACCTATTATAAATAGTGCAGGTATCCTTTTGAATCATTGTTTTTGTGTCCTTTGGATAAATTCCCAAAAGTGGAATTACTGGATCATATGGTAGGTCCATTTTTAGTAGTTTTGAGGAACCTTCACACCACTTTCCATAGTGGTTGAACCAGTTTGCATTCCCAGCAGCAGTGTGGGATTGTAGTTTCTCATCATCATCACCAACATTTGTTGTTGTTAGTTTTTTTAATATGTGCCATCCTCATTGTTGTAAGGTGGTATCTCATTGTGGTTTTGATTTGTATTTCCCTGATTATAAGGGATGTTGAGCATTTTTTCATATACCTCTTGGCCATTTGCATTTCCTCTTCGGAGAAGTGTCTTTTTAGCTCTTCTGTCCATTTTTTTTACTGGATTGTTTACTTCGTTTTCGTTAAGTCTTATAAGTTCTTTCTAGATCTTTGTGATCAGTCCCTTATCAGTTTTATGGAGTGAAAAAATTTTCTCCCAATCAGTAGAGTGTCTCTTTGTTTTGGTTAATGTCTCTGTTGCTGTACAGAAGCTTTTGAATTAATACCATTGTTAATCTTTTCCTTCACTTTCTTAGCTTTGGGGGATGAGTCTTTTTTTTTTTTAAGTTTTTTTTTTATGTATACATACAAGCTGGGGTACAGGCCAGAGGCATGGGGCAGTGAGAGGGTTCACCAGAGACAGAGTGGGGAGCAGAACAGGCAGATGCATGGAAATACACTGCTGAGGGGAGTAGCAGGCGAGGTAGGAGAGGTCTGCCACGCCATGTGAGAATCTCCTAGGCTGGGTGTCGAACTCAGCCACTGCCAACAGCTCCACAGCGCAGTGCAGCGCAGTGCTGTGCCACCAGGGAGGCCCTGGGTAATGAGTCTTTAAAGATGTTTTATCTACATTTTCTTATGTATATTTTATGGTTTCAGGTCTTACATTTAATTATTTTATCTATTTTGAGTTGATTTTTGTGCATGATGTGAGTTAGTAGTCTAGTTTTATTCTTTTGCATGTAGTGGTGCAGTTTTCCCAGCACCATTTATTGAACAAACTGTCCTTGTTTCATTGCATATTCTTTGCATTTTGTCAAAGTTTTGTTGTCTATATATGTGTGGCTTTATTTCTGGGCTTTCTATTCTATTCTATTGGTCTGTGTATCTGGTTTTTGTTCCAGTGCCATACTGTTTTAATTAGTATGGCTTTGTAGTATAGTTTGAAGTCTGGTAGTGTGATACCACAATTCTCCTTGTTAGTCAGGAGAGCTTTGGCTATTCAAGGTTTTTTGTGGCTCCATATTAATTTCATCAATATTTGTTCTATTTCTTAGAAGAATGTCATTGAGATTTTTATCAGTATTGCATTGAATCTGTAAATTGCATTCAGCATGATGGCCATTTTAATAATGTTAATTCTTCCAATCCATGAGCGGGGGGTGTCTTTCCACTTCTTTGTGTCTTCTATTTCTTTTAACAGTGTTTTATAATTTTCTGTGTATAGGTCACTCACCTCCTTGGTTAAGTTTATTCCCAGGTATTTGATTTTTTTGTTTGTTTCAGTTGTAAATGGAATGGTTTTCTTAATTTCTTCTTCAGATTGATTGTTTGCATATAGGCATTAAAGTCTACTGAAGGCTGTTTTTGTGTGTTGATTTTGTATCCTGTTACTTCACTAAACTGTTTGATTATTTTAATTAGCTTTTCTGTGGAGTTTTTAGTGTTCCCTGTATGTTATCATATTGCCTGCAAATAGTGATGATTTTACTTCTTTCCTGTTTGAAATCTTTGTATGTCTTTCTCTTGTCTTTTTGCTCTGGCTAGGACTTCCAGTATTATATTGAAAAGCAGTGGCGAGAATGGACATCCTTGTCTTGTTCCTGATGTTAAAAGAAAGGCTTTCAGCTTTTCATCATTGAGAATAATATTGGCTATGGGTTTGTCATGGTTTTTTATCATGTTAAAGTATGTTCCTTCTATCCCAAGAATTTCAAGTGCCTTCATCATAAACATATGTTGAACTTTGTCAAATGCATTCTCAGCTTATATTGATATGATCATACATTTTTTTTTCTTTTTGTTGTGTTGGATTACATTAATTGATTTTCAGATGTCGAATCATCCTTGTGCCCCTGGAATAAATCCCACTTGGTCGTGGTGTATTATCCTTTTGATGCTTTGTTGGATTCTGTTGGCACGGATTTTACTGAGGATTTTTACATCAGTATCCATTAGGGACATTAGTTTCTAGTGTTGTCTTTGTTTGGTTTCAGTATTAGTGTATTATCAGCTTCATAAAGCGTGTTTGGTAGGTATGGGCCTCTCTGGTGGTGCAACAGGTTAAGCACAGCGCTTGGAGCTGTGCCATGAGTTCGATGCCTGGCCAAGGACATTCCCACATGGCGCAGCAGACCTCTCCTGCGTCACCCACTCCTCCCCTCAGGAGTGTATTTCAGTAGATCTGCCTGTTCTGCTCCCCACTCTGTCTCTGGTGAACCCTCTCACTGCCCCACACCTCTGGCCTACACCCCAGCTTGTATGCATTAAATAAATAAATCTTTAAAAAAATGTATTTGGTAGTACTCCTTTCTCAGTTTTTTGAAAGAGTTTGTGTAGGATAGGGACTAGTTCATTTTTTTTTTATAATATATATTTTTATTGTTATTTATGTCTTTTACATTTTGCATTCCCCTTGGGTAGCCCACCACCAATTCACCCGTGATCCATCTCCATGGTCCCTTGTGTTCTTTTCTATTCCATTTTGTGCCCTTTCCCTTCCCTCCCTCAGGCTCCTTCCTCCCCCCCTCCCCCCCCACTGATTGTCTCTCTCCCACCCGGCCTCCCTATAGTCCTGTTATAAG
>PVIJ01014884.1:0-38762 GCA_004024925.1 Scalopus aquaticus
ATTCAGTCCTCACAATACCCTTCTCAGGGAGGCAGGAAAATATCCTATTTGACAGAAAGAAGCACTGCACGGCAAAGTCACCTGCTCGACATCCCGCAGCAGGGTCCCCAAAGTCCTGCCTCCCTGGTCTTTCTTCGTCGGGTTGGAGCTTAAAGGGAGGTGGCAGAGAGGCACATTCTAATGGGCAGGCCACCTAATCGCTCAGGCCTTCGGCCTCTAAACTAATAGCGAATTCTGTCCATTGCTCTTCCTAAATATCTGTCACCGAGGCCCCACAATTCTCTCTTGATTGCATCTACCCATTGCCAGCAGTCTTGCTCACTACCACCCACTCCCCATATTACATGTAGGAGAGCGAGATGACAGATATTTTACCTGAAACACAAATATGAACATGTCACTTGCTACCCAGATTTCTTTGGTGACTCCTGAGTGTAATATCCAGTGTCTGACCCTGATCTGCAAGATGTGTCACAAGGCTCTCAAGTAATGTTACCTACCTCCCAACACCCCTCCCCTATCTACACCCCTCTTACCCCACTGCTGTGTGCTTCAGTGCTACTGACCTTTGACCTTTGCAAATTCACCCACCACCACCACCAGGCCACATTCCTCTGGGTCCTCATTTATGCATTGGCCTCTCTGGCATTATAGAAAGAACTGTAATAACATTTGAGAGGATAGTAAGGAGGTGGTGGTGGTGCTGATAATAAGCATCTTTTACTGATAGTTTATCATCAGAATTATTTAACACATATCTTTTCAAATATCCACACCAGAGCACAGCTTCCTCAACAGAGAGATCTTGTTTTAAATGCCACCTCCTCTGGGAGGCCTTCCCAGATAATCCTCCTTCAGATCCTCTGCTCTCTCCATCTCACCTTGTCCTTATCATCCTGTTTTTGTTTTCTCACTCTCATCTTATTTACGCATCTGCATGATAATATCCTATCTCCAATCCTACTCATGGCCACAGAGTGTGAGCTCCTTGGGAAAAAGAACAGAATGTCCGACTCTGGCCCAGTGCCGACAATATGCCTGAGGTCAAGGTGTTGAGCGACTCAGGAAGATTTAGCTGACGAGGAATCTGAGGATCCAACAACTTAATTAACTGGCCTAAGGTCAACGAACTGTCAAGGGACAGGGTTTCCTGACCACATAATCAGCTGGTTTCAAGACCCCATGGTCCACTCATGCTTCCTGACTCTATGCTTCAGCAAGTCCACACGCCCAAGGCTCACCATCTCCAGCAATTACCCCATCTTGTCACTTACTCTGCCTTGTGACTGCCCATTCATCTCTAGATTATAAACTGCTTTGACATTAAGAGTTCCATCTCAGGCATCCCTTGTGGTGCAGCGGTTAGGCGCTGCGCTGTGGAGCTGTCGGCAGTGGCGATGTGAGTTCGACTCCCGGCTGGGGAGATTCCCACATGGTGCGGCAGACCTCTCCTGCCTTGCCCGCTCCCCTCAGCAGTGTATTTCCGCCGATCTGCCTGTTTTGCTCCCCACTCTGTCTCTGGTGAACCCTCTCATCACCCATGCCTCTGGCCTGTACCCCAGCTTGTATGCAAAAATAAATAAATCTTCAAAAAAAAAGAATTCCATCTCTTTTATGAGCATATCTCTAGTACTTGACGTCTTAACTGAAATTAAGACAATGTTACCCTTGTTGCATAAGGTATGGAGGGAAGCGGTCCCCACTCTCCTGGGTGCTCTTTGGCTTAGCATTTCTTTAGACAGAGCTACTCGAAGGGTAGTCTCTGGGCCAGCAGCAGCAGCAGCCCTGGAAACTTGCTAGAAATGCAGATTCTGAAGCCCCAGTCAGATCCACATCCACGACAGAAACTCTGGGGTTGGGACCAGTCTTCAAAGGTTTAAAATACCCCCAGGGATTCTGACACACCCTAAACTTTGAGAATCCCTACCTTACACCAAGCTGACATCAGTAAGCAAATTTAACACCCTCCAGTTGAATCTCAGGCTCCCTCAGGCCATATGATTCTGTGTTCCGGGAGTGGAAGGTGAGGTAGGCTGAGGTCACCCAGCCCTTTCAGGAAGAGTCAGCTTCTGCTCCCCCAACCTCACTGCACCCAAGCACCCATGACCTTTCCTTTTGGTGTCACAGTAGGTCCTCCTTAAGGACCACGGGGTCTTCTTGTCTGAGCCTGTGACTCCATTTAGTACTCTGCTCAGAATGCAAAGCTACCCTGCTCCTGCAGAGGCTGGCAAGAATCCTGCTTTGCTTCATTCATTCTTCTACTCCTTGCTAAACTAAACAAATGCAAACACCCAGATTCCAGATTGGAATGCTCCTGGGAGGTGTGGGGATTGGCCTAAGGACTAACTTTCTTCATAGCCAGGCGCATGAGAAAAGTTGTTTTCCAGAGCCCTGTCCCACCAGGGAACAGGGTGCCTGGCTACTCCCCAGATACTGCAGGCTTAGTATGAAGTCCCAGTCCCCCACCCCCCCGTGGGCCAAGTTTTCAGAGGGTGGGCCTTTCTCTGCAACCCTAAGTGTTGTTCCAGCCCCACACTCAGTAACAAAAAACTCACTACCTTCCAAAGTGATGCATTTCACCCCCAAGCTGCTCCAGCTGTTAGAATTTCCCAGTGTGACCACAGTCTGTATCTCCATCACTTGTGCTCCTAGCTCCAGGCTCTCCAGGCCTGTTTAGCCTCCATTCGCTCTAATCCCCCCTCCAGTCATTCCCTGGCAGTTGCCAAACTGTCACTATCTTCATAGGGATACTTAGAATGTTATCTGCTTTGGTCTCACTAAATGGGGACCAAGAGCGCCTGCTCCAGTCACACAGCGCTACAAAGCTGGTTGTAGTATTTCCACATTGGGAGAGTAGACCCCAGTGCTGATAAGAGATGGGCAGGTCTTTGCAAATGTGACAGTGACTGCCTGGAGCTCCCCAGAAGCTTAGCTCTGAGCAAATGAATGTTCCTACTTCAGAATAGCTTCGTTTTATTTTTAGAACATGCCCTGTGGAATTACAAGCTTGGAGGGACATGGGAAAGCACATGAACCTTCTCAAATCACTGCAGACATGTTATGGGGGCATGAGAGAGAAAGCCTGCAAGGGGAATAAAATGTCAAAGACAATAAAGAGGGTGAAGCTATTGGCCAGGTCCAAGGGCTCTCAAGTGTAACCTCTCGTGGCAGGTCAGACCTGTGGAGCTGTCCCTTTATCCATGTGTGTGAGCGCCTGTGGCTCCTAACCCTGTCTTCTCTGGCCATAGGAGAACTCAATCATCTAAACTGAACTGTGCAAAGAAGTCAGACTAGACTGTACATTTGTAACCTCTTACCCCACCATTTCATTCATTTTGGAGACCATCTTGGATTCCAGAGATAATATTAAAGTGTACCTCAGAATATATCTGGAATATCAGTTTAAGTTATGAAATCAGATATATCTACTTTCAAGTGTTGGCTGCTCATTAGTCTCAGGACACTGGGAATATTAATAAAATACTTGCATCACAAATTTCCATGTTTAAAATGGGTATAAGTGTATACACCACAGAGCCTGTTGGTAAGATAAAATTAAGAAATATCTGTTAGGGGAAAGTAAATATTTTAATTAGTATTAAATGGCAAGCCAGACCTTTCCTAGATAGCCACTTTTGCCTGCACTTGTAGGGTTCCCCATCACCGCTCCCAAGGTCACGATTCTCCCAGACCAGCATCTGGAATTGGCGTCCTGCTTCATTTCCTTCCACACTCACTTCCTGGTGACTTGCCCCAGGTGAACTTTCCCTGCCTTCTTTTGAATCCAGAACAAAGGATCAAATTCCTGGTAATTCACCTTCTCTGTCCAGTAGTTTGGGGCCCACTCATGCTTTACAACCCTATATCAGACTCCACTCAGCTGCAACTGGGCAGAATTTGCAATGGTCTAATTTAACATTGAGAAAAGAAAACTTGAAGGTTTGAAGTAGCAACTGCCCAGTGGAAAGGGAGCTAAAATATGTTCTTCTGTAAGAATATGCCTGCTGTTGGCCTCCCTGGTGGCGCAGCGGTTAAGCGCTGCGCTGTGGAGCTGTCAGCAGCAGCGATGCGAGTTCGACGCCCGGCCGGGGAGAATCCCACATGGTGCGGCAGACCTCTCCTGCCTCGCCCACTTCTCCCCTCAGCAGTGTATTTCTGATCTGCCTGTTCTGCTCCCCACTCTGTCTCTGGTGAAGCCTCTCACCACTCCACACCTCTGGCCTGTACCCCAGCTTGTATGTATAAATAAATAAACCTTTAAACAAAAAAAAAGAATATGCCTGCTATTAAATTTCAGGCCTGAGGTCTCACAGAGGCTACTCTGCAGGAGCAAAGTGAGGGGTTCCCGCAACCGATTGATGTAATCACCTGACAAGGCAGGAGCTGAGAAGAGCTGAGACTTCAGAGTGTATCAGGAGGGCAAAAACGGTTTCCCTGCGGAGTGCAGACCTGAGACCCAAAGCGAAATACGCACAAAGAATCTAGGTCGGCCTGGGACCTTAACATGGATCCTCAGAGGAGGGGACAAAGCAGGGATTGGTCACCATGCCCAAGCCTTAGGACAAGAGGTTATTTGCACAGAATTGACTGGGACTGGAGACAAATTGCTCCTGCCCTTGTGAATACGCATGTCCATTCTTACAGTGGCATCCAGCCATACTATGACATATGGGTTCTTAAAGTCTCTTCATGGCTTAGCTTTATGTTTCAACCTCCAGAACTGTACCAGTCTGAGAAGAGCCAAAGTGCTACTGTTGCCTCCCGGAGAAGGAGGGTGATTTGCAGCAGTCCAGTCGGGTCAGAGAGGCTGCTCGTCCAGAGGGAGCAGATCTGAGTTGCGGACAAGCCCTGCTGCCCATCAGCTGAATGGCTTTGCAGTGGGTCCTGAGCATTTACAAAGCTCAGCTTCCTCATTTGTACATTTAAAATGTCATAGAAAATAAGAAAATAAATAGAAATCACATAACACAGTGTCAATAGTGGGATTATTAGGTGATTGCATTATCAATATCTTTCTACCCATAGTTTTGGGGTAGGTATATCAGCGTTTTTATATTTTATGTAACTATGAATCGCTTGTTAGGGCCCTTATCCATGAAAAGACACATTTTCAGCAAATGGGAAATTAAAGGAAACAAAGCGTGATTCACAAGCTCAAGGGATTTGTGAATAAGTGAGAGGAATAAGAACAATAGTGGTCAAACTAAAGTGAGACCTAGCATCAGATGTCTGCAAATTTCTGTGCCACTGGGATCCAGGTGATTTGTATCTGTCCCAGACACTAGGTTAGAAGCTCACAAAACTTACTTCCCAAGATCCTGCCAACTATATTGTGGGGTAGTTCCATTACTATCCCCACTCAATAGTTGTGAGAACTGAAGTTCAGACAATTCCAGCAACCCCATCTAGTAAAGAACTGTTTGACTCTTGAGTTCTGCACTTTCTGAAATGCCTCATTGACTCCAAGAAGAGAGAAAGTAGAGAGGAAAGATGTTTACCCTGTCTATAGGAAAAAAGAGGACCATCTGTTGGTGCAATACATTGATAGTGGAGAAATTGCAATTCTGCCAAAAACAAAAAACAAAAAAAAAAAAAACCGGTCAGGATCATGGGGCAATTTTTTTTTTTCTGAAATAATATGTGTGAAAATGAAAGCACAGCTTCATTCATCTGTGCTAAGTGTGAATATCATGGGTTGCACTGGCAAAATAACCTTGTTCAGGATATCTGATGGTTACAGCATTTGAGAAGCCATTGAGAGTTAATTGGAAGTGGTCTAGAATATCTTCTTGGGGAAAGAAGCCCAGTATCTTTCCCAAACTATGGGCTCAGAAAACAGATCATAAATAAAAATAAAAATATAAAAATATATTATTTAAAAAATGAAACCAGGAAGGAAATGACATGGTTAGCAAGCAAGAAGAGATACAGCCTTGTAGGTAGAAGGTAAAGGGAAATAACATGTGCCAGCTACTGTGATAAACACTGTTGGCCATTATGTAAGAGACATTGAGATGGGATCACATGAGATCACATTGAGAGGAAGAAGCACTTGATGCAATGAAAATATAAATATGGAACTTCCAGAGTCATTCTCGAGAAAGTCTACATGAGAGGGAAGCCCACAAAGAGGAAAAGTAGAAATACAGGTAGACCAGGTCCTAATGAAACCGAAAAGACTCTGAGTCCAGGTGTATATGAAGTTGGGTCCCGTGCTGGAGTCTATGTTACATAAGCCACTGCATCTTCTCTTCAGTTTAGCTAATTTAAGGTGGAGGTACTATTATTTAAAACCAAAGAGAACTGACATATAGAAATAAATTCATGTTTGGTTTCCAGTAATGAGGACAACACAGGGGTAAATTAGATGCTCGAAGGTTTTATTGGAATGAGTGAAAGATAAGCTTGAACCTTACAAGAAATTGTCAGCAGTGACTCAGAAATATTATGGTTACAGTGACAGAAGTGGAAGCAAAACACTCATCTCTCGATATCTAGTTCAGTTTCCCTTTAATTACTTCACATGGACCTTTACTAATTTGAGGAAAACCTTTTGCCTCTAGTACATGTGGCGGGGTGTTTCCTTTTTAAAATTATCTTCCTATTTCTCATGATTTAAAAAATTCTGCATGAATAATTTTATCGTAAAAGATCCACCCACTCCTATCACATTCTCAATCACAGTTTGATATGTTCCTTAATAGACCTTCTTCTATGCATTTATATAAAGTTAATTAAGTAGCAAGTTGATGATAAGCTTTGAATAAAAAGTAAAATTTTAATTTGCTTCAAAATAATATAAAGAGCATATGGGAGGAGACAGTTGGTGGGGTTCAGATGAGACAGAATGAGCTATGCTGATAATTGTTGGAGGAGCATGACTGGTGCAGGGAGGTTTGTTGGCAAATACAAGAGATACAAAAAAAATCTGAAATATGTGTACAGTGCAAAAATTGAAAACAGGGAAAAAATTTAGGAAAGAAAACATCATATTTCTACTATCAAGTTTACCATCACATATATATTCTTATATTCTGGGTCCTTCAGAGCAGCCACACACACTCACACACACTCACACATTCACACACTCTTATTTTATGTCTTTTACTTAACCATAACCAGCATTCTTTATAGTATCTGGAGGTTTTCTGTTGTTATTATTGTGTTTTATTTTATTACCGGAGAGTAGCAATCTCTACCTTTCCATGTTTCCATATCAATATTCAATATTCTTTGTCTTCATAATGCCTGTTCTATATTTAAATTTCTCCATTAATTCATTTTTTATTTAGAACCATTCAGTATGTATGCCCTTTGAAATTCATGGAAAAATAGTTTTATTTAAATCCAGGCCACACAGTATATAATTCCCCCATTAAGAGAGCACAGTTGAGTGGATTTTAGTATATTCACTGACTCCTGCAGCCATCACAGTAATATAGTTTTAGTATATTTCATCACTTCCGAAATTAGTTGTCATACCCCTCTCCAGGTCTAGAACACTTTCCGCCTCTCTATATGTGCCTGCTCTGTCTCGACATTCCACACAAATGAAATCATACAATATGTGGTCTTTCTGTTTGGCTTCTTTCACTTAGCACAGTCTTGTTCTGCCAAATGAAACAGTTCTTTCACATACTTTTGTCCAGTTTTTTCCTTCTTTAAAAATATAAATCATTGACTAAGGCAATAATATAGGAATATAGGCATGAAAATAAAAATATAATCCACAATAACAAATAGCAAACTTAAGTTCTTTCTCTGTAACTGCTTTATGTGTAAATGGTTAAAACTTCCTAATTAAAAGTCATAGATTGGTAGAATGGGTTTACAAAAATCATCTAGATATACTTTATCTACACGAGACTCACTTTAAATCCAGACACAACTAATAAAAGTGAAAGGCTAGAAAAGGTAATGCAATCAAATAGCAAATGAAAGGCAGATGAAATGGCTATGCTAATACCAGCCAAAATAGACTTCAAAGACTGCTACAAGACACATAGGACATTATACATTAAAAAAAAAGGGTTAACTCATGAATAAGATGTAACTATGTAAATAATATACCCTTAGAGACAGAAACCCAACACATATGAAATGGAAAATGGTGGAGTTGAAGGAAGAATTAGACAGTTCCACAATAATTGATTTCAATATCCCACTTTCAATAACAGATAGAATATCTAGACTGAAAATCAGTAAGTATATTGACAACTTTAGAAACATTATAAACCAACTAGATGTACATGATATATCCATAACATTCAAATAAAAAACAACAGAATCTGGGCCTCCCTGATGGTCCAAGGGGCTAAGTCTCAGCTATGAAGCTATCTGCAGCATTAGTTTGATCCCCGGCCAGGGAGCTAACCCACATGGTGCAGCAGACCTCTCCTGTCTCAGCCGCTGCTCCCCTCAGTAGTGTATTTCAGTCAAGCCACCTGTTCTTCTCCCCACTCTGTCTCTGGTTAATCCTCTCACCCCTCCCCACACCTCTGGCCTACACCCCAGTTCTTGTATGCATCAATAAATAAATATTTAAAAAATAAAAACCACAATTTGAATTATACTCAAGTACACATGGAAAATTCTTAAGAATATACCATATACTGGGATACAAAACAAGTTTCAATCAATTTAAAACTATTATCTTTATCATTTTGAGATCATACAAGATATCATTTTGTTAAGATAGCAATAATTCCTAAAGCAATCTGCAAATTCAGTGTAAAGTCTATCAAAATCCTATGATTTTTTCTTTCTTTTTTTTTGCGAAAGTAGAAAAAGTTAATCACAAGTTATTGTATGTTGTATGAGTCTATTTGTGTGAAATCTCCCAAATAGGTAATCCATATAGGAAAAGATTAATAGCTTTTCAGAAGCTGAGAGAAGGGGACAATAGGGAATGATTGCTTTATGGGTATGGAATTTCCTTTTGGGGTGATGAAAATGTTTTAAAAGTAGATAGAGGTGGTGGTTACCCAATACCGTGAAAATGGCAAATGCCACTGCATTGAATGGTCCATCTTGAAATGGTGAAATTTATGTTATGTGCATTTCATTTCACATTAAATACAAAGTACCACTCTTTACCCCCAACTCATAGACTCTAACTTTTAATCTTAAATTTGTTTGTATCTGCTCATGTTTGGGGGAAAACCTTTTGAAAAACACAAAATACCTTGACTATATCATATAATCACATAGATGGACATATCTGCATATAGATTTAAATTTATACATATGTAACTGTCCTGTTGATATAATTTCCCTATCCTATTCAAACATTACTTTACAGGCACAGCAGGAGACATTGATGACTCATTATCTCCTGCATGAAAAAGACACAAATGTTTCCAAATATTCTCATTTTCTGTTTCCTCAATGTCTGCAAGATCTAGTTTATGTTTCTTACTATGACCTTTAACATCTGGTCTATGGCTTTCCTGGCTGTCATCTGCCATTGATTCATTCACGGTTCTGCTTCAATCACATGACCACTGTAACTGCCTAAACATAATGGCCTGTAGACAGGCTCATCTCTCCGCATAAATTCCTGCAACCCTAGATCAGGGAAACATCCGCACAGCTTTCAGATTTAGTTTGAGCACTAGATCCTTTAGGAAGACTGTCCTATTAACATACCATCAGAGGAGATAAACTTGTACTTCACTGTGTTTCTAAATCTCCCAGTTATTCAAAGAATGGTGCCTGGTTCAGCATCAGCATATGCAAAAGCACACTACAAACGCAGACTCTCAGGACGCATCCCAGATCTACCAGCTCAGACTTTGCACTTGATCAAGTATCCCAGGTAATTTGTATGCACATCAAAGTGAGGAAAGCGCACACCGCGTCTCTATTTTCATACCGACGCCATTACATTTTCTTCTTTACTGGTCTGCATGAATCCCCAGATCATTAGGCTCTTCGAGGACAGGAAATTTATCTTATTTATCAATGTCTCTTCACAAGCACAGTTCTCAGTTCACAACCTTTCTCAGAAAATATTTTTAAAATATTAGAGAAATAAAGCGGTTTTTACAATTCCTAAGAACTTTTTTTCTTTTTCCCTGCAATTCATTAGTGAGCCATCTTGGGGGCTTTCGAGCGGGAAATGCTGGAATTCAAGTTCTGTTATCTGTAGATTTTTATCATCAAGATATACGCAGCATCATGAAACTAATAAAGCTAACTGAGGAATGATAAGCAAATGGAAACAGAAGCCAGGTTTCCCCTGTTACCCCAAACAGAGGATAATTTGACAGTTCAATGCCTCTTGTTTGCCAAACTACATCCCAGGCCCATTTCTCATTCTGGAAAGCGGCCCTGTGGGTGCATGTCACTGTGTTTGGGTGACAGGGGTCCAGCAGGGAAGTACAGCTCAGTGCGTTTGCTGCTGAGTTTGGCAGGCAGTGAGTGACAGGAAGAATCCCCATCAGGAGGCTCCCTACAACTTCACATACTCTTCTCAAGTCTAAATAAAGATATTGCTGGAAATGTTCTTCTGCTACTCTGGGCATAGTTCCTCTTCCCCGCCTTCCTTCCCTACTGTACTCAAATATCTATTATCCCAATTAAAAGGATAGCTGAGGCATAATACTTGCATTCAGAAAGCACCCTGTGCCGATAAAGAAGCTTGTAGCAAATTATTGAAATGTACTGAGCAAAGCATTATAGTGGGGGTGTATTGAAGGGGGCATTGAGGTGGAAGTGAATCAGCTTACAAGGGAACGTTCCAGAACTGGGTGTTAAATCACCTGGAGAAATGTATGAGGTGTTGAATTAGGGAGATTCTCATTTGCAAACACATAACATCTGAAATTATACTACACAGTCTTAAAATGCAGGGAGTTAAGTGAAGCTAGAATAAAGACAAGGAGGTTGGTTACAAAAGATTGTGGGGCTGGGGGTAACAAAGTAAGGGTTAAAGGGAGCCTTCGATAATTTACCAAGGGGCTTGGACTCTATTCTCTATCGTGTTCCTCAAGCAA
Organism: Scalopus aquaticus; assembly: GCA_004024925.1. NCBI lineage: Eukaryota > Metazoa > Chordata > Mammalia > Eulipotyphla > Talpidae > Scalopus > Scalopus aquaticus. Next base: position 10,998 of record PVIJ01014884.1, read on the forward strand.
AAAATTTTATACCACTACCAGTATATATCCATAAACTTGAAACAAAAGATTCATAAAATAATTTTAACCTGAGTAAGTACCTAAATTCCGATTTTTTCAATTTTACTCTATCCCATACCTTTGACATTGGTTATGATTTTATCTCAGTGTCTGCTTTCAAGAGAACCGAATCTGCAACCATGGGTGTCTTTGGCTCTAGATCTCAAGGAATTTTCAATATTTTACCACTAAATGTGATTAAATTGCCATGAGTTTCATGATTTCCTTATCAGATCAAGGAACCCCTAATCACATTTTAGTAAGAATTTTTAACGTAAGTGTTAAATTCCATCGAACATTATTGAGGTGATCTTGTTCTTCTCCTTCTATTACATTATTAATGTCTACATTAACTTTATTCTTCTCATGTTAAAAAAAATTCACACTCATGAGATAAACTTAATTTAGACATGATGTATTATCATTTTTATATGTGTTTCTGGATTTGGTTTCCTACTATTTGTTCAGAATGTTTAAAAATCTACATGTAGGAAAGTTCATTCTGCTTGGCATCCAGTTCTAGCAGTATTGACACACATATCCAGTCCAGTAAGCAGCCACCACCACACCTGCAGAAATACTCCAGTGTGCAAATGTCTAATTGCCTCATGTCATTTTGAAGTTTCTTTGAGTCAGTATTCAAATGGGTTCCATACTTCTCTGTTCCCTTTTCTCTGCCCATCTTCCTCTGACCCCTTTCAATATATTTATTGAGGAAACCAGATGTTTGTGCAGTAGAGCTTCACACAAGCTGAATTTTGCTCATTCCAGACCTATGGTTTTGCTTAACATCTGTTCTTTAACATACACTGTGTTGTTAACATATTGTTCTGCCTTCCATCTTTTTGCTTAATTGAATCTAGAGGCTTAATCAGATTCAGGATTGATTTACATGAGGACAAGACTAGCTTACACATAGATTTACATGTTCCATGGGGATATATGGAATGCTTTCTTGCTACCTTTTGTAATGTTATAAGTAGTTTACAGTTAGGGCTTATAGCTATACATTTATTAGGTGTTACACAAAGATGACATTCTAATTATCTCATCTCTTCTTCATTTATTGGTTATAATACTTCTATAAGGAGAAACATTTTGTCTGCTTTTTTGATGACTGAGTAGTACGGAAAGAGATGAGAAAATGTTGAATTATTTTTCCTTTATTTTCAAGTTTTCCATGGTGACCAACATGATTTTTTTCCTTTTAGTATCACATTGCATGATATAATTTTATCCATATTTGATATGCTTGAATTTATAACAGAAATTAGCTTTAGTAAAGCTCAAATTACACTACTTTGGCCCAATAAAAAACTTGGATTCACTTCAAATTTGTTCAGACATGACCCTACTAGTCTTTGATAGATTTCTCATTATTGGATATCAGATATGCCAATATCACCTTGTACATTTCCTGTCTCAGAGTTGGAATCAGTCATTTTGAAAGCAGTTCTGATTCCTTTTGGTGGAAAAGTTATTTCAAGACTACAATCTGTGAGCTATGAGTGTTCCTTGCTACTGATTTATTGTATTATATTTGTAAGGTATATTCAGGGAACAGAGCTAGAAAATACATATACATATGCTTGCATTTACATGTATATATACATGAGTGTATCTACATACATTACCTATCTATAGCTACCTATGTCTATGTCTCTGTATCTTGTTTCCATCTATTTAACATGATAGTTGAATCCTGGAACTTCAGGTCACAGGGATGATAGTGTTAGGATATCTTGTAATTACTCAATGAGTACATCCCTTGACATACATGCCAACATTCTCAAAACCAAACAAGTAGCAAAATATATAATAGCTTTGTCACCAATAATACATTCACTGTCAAAAGTTTGAGGTTTTTTGGTTGCCATTTTTCCGAGAATGTATCTCACTAGGATATGGACAGTCAAATGATTGGGATTTTAGTTAACTGTAATGGCCCCACTGTGGATGATGAGCCACCAAAGAGAGAAACATTTAGAGACAATTTTCAACTTCCAAAGTCTCTGATTTCAAAATCAATTTTATAAATTTTCAGATAATTTTTTTTTTTTTTTTTGTATTTTAGTGCTGGAAGTCAGAGTTCCAAAATAGGTCTCAGTCTGCGAACATCAACATGTCTTTCTGGAGGCCCCAGGTGGTGGGGTAGGGAGAGTGTCCTGGCCTTTTCCAGCCTCTGGAGGCTGCCTGAATTCCCTGGTTCATGGTATTGCTCAGTCTTCAAAGATATATGTCAAAAGTCTCCAATACTTCTGCCCTCAGTTTCTCTTTGAACAAAGCTGGGAAATATCCTCTTCTTTTAAGGACTCCAGCAGTGAATATTGGTCCCTCCCAGATTATCCAGGAAAATCTAACCTTCTCAAGGTACTGCATCTGAATCATGTCTGCAAAAATCTCTTTTGCTAAATAATGTAATATTCACAAGCTCTAGGATTAGGGTGTGGACATCTTTGGGGACCATTATTCTATCTACACTAAAAGTGTCCAACTGTTTTCCAGAGTGATTAGGCCATTTTACATTCCCACCAGCAATGTGTGATACATTCAGTTTCTATACCCTCTGGTCAGCATTTGATGTCATTATTTTTTTTTAGCTATCTTAGTAAGTGTGAATAATATCTCATCATGAGTTTAATTTACATTTCCTTAATGGCTAATGAAGTTGAACATCTTTTCATGTGCTTTGTTGCTTCTTCAGTGAAAATGTCTCTTCACATCTTTTCCTATTTCCTAATTGGATTGTTGTTGTTTTTTCTTGGTGTTATATTGTTGTTCATTTTAGTAACTCTTAATATATTCTAAATATAAGTTCTTTGTGAGAATGCAGTTTGCAAATATTTTCTCCCAGTCTGTAACTTATAGTTCATTCTTTTAGCAGGGTCATCTGCAGAGCAAAACCTTCAATTTTGATGAAGCTTATTTTATTAATGATTTATTAATGATCATGCTTTTGGCATCACATTTAAGATATCTTCATATAGATAGACTTCATCTATCTTCATGTGCCCTGAAGGGTTTCCCCTATGTTTTCTTCTAAAGGATGTTTTAATTGTATATTTCGCATTTAATTTATGATACATTACATGTTGAGTTCATTTGTGTATAAGGCAAGAGTTTAGGTTGAAGTTCATTTGTTTGTCTATGTATTTCCAATTGTTCCAGTACCCTTTGTTGTTAGAGTAGCTATCATCCATTGAATTTTTTTTGTTCCTTTGTAAAAAATTAATTGGACATATTAAGACTTTTCTGTTCCATTCATCAGTACCTACCCCTTACCAACACCAGAAGGTCTTGACTCCTATAGCTGTATAATAAATATTAAAACCATGCAAATTGATTCCTTATACTTTCTTCACTTTCAAAAGGAGCAATTAGTGTATTTCAGTCTTATCAGACATTTTAATATATTTAAAAAATTGGAACTTATTAGGAAATCCATGAGTACACTTAACTGCATAAAGCAATTTAGTACTTGATACTGGTATATTTTCAGATCAATAGGCAAATATGGACAAGTAAATTAATGGCTTTGATATTGCTGGAAAAGGATAAAATTGAACTCTCCCTTGTGATGTGCACCAGGTTTTTTAATAGAGCACAACATTTAATTATGCAAGTACCAAAAGAAAACATAGGTAAGTCTTTCCCTAATTTGTGAGTTTTCCATCTATTATTCAAAAAACAGAAGCAGTAAATAAGAAATAACGATCAGGAATTTTGACTACATTTTAAAAACTTGTTTGATAAAAAGAAATATATGCAAATTAAGAGGAAAATTAGATACTGGGAAAAAAACAATTGTAATGAGATAAACAAATTCTGGATTTACTAACATAGAACTTCCAAAAATAGGGAAGGAAAAAAGTCAACAATTTTCCAGAAAAAAGAGGCTAAAGAAACAAACCCCAAGTTCACAGAAAAAGAAGTGCCCGGCCAGGGAGATTCCCACATGGTGCGGCAGACCTCTTCTGCCTCGCCCGCTGCTCCCCTCAGCAGTGTATTTCCGTCCATCTGCCTGTTCTGCTCCCCACTCTGTCTCTGGTGAACCCTCTCGCTGCCCCGCGCCTCTGGCCTGTACCCCAGCTTGTGTACATATATAAATAAAAAATCTTTAAAAAATTATAATGAGATATTAGTTCTCATTCATCAAGTGGGCAAAACCCCCTGAGTTTGCCAATATACTTTACGATGAAGCTATGTGGAGACAGGCACTCTCATGAATGGCTGGTGTGATACCAATGGATACAGTATCTTTGGAGGGACAATATCTAGCAAAGCTACACATGCACATTTAACCTGGGCCCCACCAACTCATCTCTAGAGTCTCTCCAGAAGATACACATTATAGGGATTACAAACTTCTCAAAATATCTGTATGTTTATCACTGCTTTGAAGAATTTTCATAGTTTTAAGACTCACTATTTGATCTTGTCATGTTAATGTCTAAATAAAAAGCAAATAAACTGTCATGTGACAAATCAGCTTTTAAAAATATTGTGATACTTTTTGTTCATGATTTTTAGATTAAAATTAAAATTAATATCCCTCCTAGGGATTCAGCTTATCCCCTAAGACCTTTTCCCACCTATACACATGCATATAGATGTCTTGAGATTATGTGGGCTGCGGCTATGTCATCATTATATACTATCACTGGGGCAAGAAAAGTCCTGACTTGGGCTGAATGTCAAAGAAAAGCACTGGAACCAGAGGGCTCAGGACGGGGGCTACAATTAAGTCAGAAGTTGCTTGGGCAGCATTCACATGGCCTTTCTGAAGTGTTACAGGAAATGAGAATATTTTTAGTCTGAATTATCCAGCTTGGCTATTGCCCAAACTCAATTTAATAATTGCTTAAGTCTTATTTCCATTCTTTGTTGGTCTAAGTGTTAGGTTGGTATATGAAAAGTTATCACTAGGAATGATTAGAGAATCTAATTTCTTTTTGTACAGGTGAGGAAAATGTGCACACACAGCCAGGACTCGGATTAGGTGGGGACACTCACTGTGCAAAATTTAAGGGGCACTTTGCTTTTAGGATTGTTTAGGTTCCGGGCCTGCCCTGGGCGTTAGTACCTGCTAGAATTTTGTGCTCTGAGTTTCCTGCTCACCTCATCTTAGTTTGAGCCTTGAAGCTGATGCCCACGGAGACAAAGTGCTTGGTCAGTTCACATACTTAGTCGGTGACAGCGTTAGAACTAACAGTTTCCCTAATGGGTTTGGACTCTCTTCCCAACATTGGACAGGCTTTCCCCTCGCTAATGCTCCAGAGAAATGCTCTCCAGACAGAGTGGTAAGGTCTTAATCTGGATAAGACCTGAGTTCTGATTTAATTATGTCATGATGACCACTAAGAACATAAGAACACAGTAGGACCTCAACCACAAGACATTCACACTGTTCAGTGGGAAAATGTTTATCAAGTGAATCAACAAGTAAATAAAGGAAATGTTTACCTTTCTTAATGAAGCCTAAGAGTTTGTTTTTAAGTGCTAATGGAATTATTATGAATAGAGTCACTCTAAACAGTGTCTGCTAATTTACAAACCACTCCCCCTAATGACTGAAACAGAAAATTCTCCAAGGAATAAAGTAGTTTTACCTTTCAAGACAGAATTTGCCAAGGATTTGAAAGAAATAGCTTTGCATTACTTCAAGAATGCTCTAAAACAAGGTTTTTGGTAAAACAAATAGAACAATCTCCATGTACCCAAAAGAAGTAAAAACTTACATTCACATAAAAAGCATGTCATGAATTTTTTCCTTACTCACAAAAAAAGTCTGTAAAAATCAGAATGCCTTCAAGGAATGAATGGATAAGCAAATTATGGTGCATCAATACACTGCAATATTACACAGATATGAATGGGAGTGAACTATTGATGGGCACAGCAACTTACATGGATCTCAAATGCACTATGCTGTGGGAAGGGAGACTGGCTCAAAAGATTGCATTCTATGTGATTTCATTTATATGACATTGTGGAAAAGGCAAAATTACAGGAGGAGGAAGTAAACCAGTTGTTGCCAGGGCTGGGGTTAGAGGAGAGACAAAGAGAGATGAGGAATTTTTTGAAATGATAGAACTGGTTTAAGTCTTGTTTGTCATGATGATTACTGGAATACAAATATTTGTCACAGCTCATTAAATTCTGCATTAACAATAATCAATTTTACTGTTCAAAAACACTTTGATAACTACTTTTCAGGATAGTTGGTTTCTAATCCTAAATTTTAAATAACATACATCTAAAAAATATTCTAAGGAGGGAGCCTATATCTTTATCAGACTGTTAAAGGTGTCCATGAAAAGTAAAACTAAGACCTTCTGCAGCTTTGGTGAATCTGAGCTCCAGCCTCTCAACCCTAGTGTCACCCAAAGACTTCTCACATCTCAGTTGCTTGTCAGGGATGCACAGAGGAGGGACAGCATCTCACTGTGTGTGTGACAGAGATAAGACTCGGATCCCTGGTGTACTGTGCCATGGCCCTGGCTCACTGGCTCAATGCCCCGCCCCTTCTCCCCCTCCCCCACCCCGGTGTGCTTGCAGAGCTCTGCCTCCCTCCTGGTTCCTGGGAAGAGATCCATGACAGAGCATTCTGTCCTATACTTTGTGCTCTTATTTTCAGCCAGTGAGTTGGTACAGTGATCTTCAGGGTTTTTTGTTTTTTTGTTTTTTTTTTTTAGGCCTTTGATGCTTTTAAGACAAAGCTTTCTGCATTTTTCCAGGTTTTTGTTGTTGTGGTGGTGGTGGTGAAATAATTCCTTTGAAATGCCCATTGTGGTTTAATTGTGTTTGGGTTATATGGTATTTTGTTCTATAGTTACTGCATAATATTTTATCTAAATTGACTCCTTTTAAGAACAAAGCTGTGTCATTCTTACTTTTAAGTAAATGGTCACCAGTGACAGGGAACACAACCACCTCCATGATCGATAAAATCTCAGATTTGTTGATCTAGTTTTGAATTTCATCCAATTTCATTTCTATCTGATATTTAAATTCTGACTAGATACCATCTCCCTTGAGAATTTTTAAAAAATAGCAAATCATGGTTGCAAATCATGGATCTTTATGTTTTCTTTAGATATTATTTCAATTCTGATCCCTAATTCTATTCATTTATGAGGTTCTTAATTACACTTCCAGTCTTACACTTCCAGTCCATCTAGGAAGGAATTAAAGGTAATTTCATGCAACACATGGATGACTTCTGTAAGTTACAGAAATATGTTTGCATGTTTTACAGTGAGATTGGGAGACTAAAGGGAGGTCTTTTATTCAAACATTCATAATACAGTCAGCATCACAACAATGAAGATTTAAACATAAAAACAGTTTTTCACATCTCTGGTGTTATGTTAAGGCAGTAATGAGGCAAAAGACTTAGGAAGAAGAAATCCAGAACTTATGAGGCAGGAACCATGAGGAGAGAGACTTTTCAGTCATAATTTAAAAGAGATCTTTTAGTGGCCACAGTTATCAAAGACGAAAGTGTCTCTGCTGCAGATGTTTGAGCTTTGTCCCCACCCAAGCACTGTCACAGGCTGCAGAGGCACTTCCTAGAGGGGTTTGAGAGGCAGGGGACGCGGCATCACGTGGCACATTGAACTAATAGACCAGAGGGGCCCCTCTTGCTCTAAGAATCTGCACATCTTTGACTCTGGGAAATGTGGCTTATTTTTCGTTGTCTAAAGTAATCTAATTAGATATTAGATGCTCAGATTTACTCTATCCCTCTTAAAGAGCAGAGAATTGAATTCATTGTATTACTTAGTTTTTGAGACATTATTTCCTCTTGTCTGTGCAAAGCTATCCAGTTATTTGTTTAATTAATTCAATTATTTATTCATTCCCTCATATCTTAACACAGTCTGTTTCTATTTTCCTCTCCTACATTATGCAAAATGCTAATATATTTAGTATGTATTTTCTTGTTTATATGACAAGGCATCTCCTTTCACAAATGCATCCATTCTGCAAAATGTGTGTTGTCATTGTACATGTGTGCATGTTCAATTTATACAAATTATATGCAATATATGCCATTTCTTTCTAGATTTTTTTCAATGAGTACTCTGTCTTCCCTCCCCATCTATCTTGCTATATTTGGCCCCTTTCTTCCATTTTTATTATAGTCCCCCCATGGTGAGAATTGTACCATATTTGACTTATCTAGCCTCTGCCTCCAAAAAAAAAAAAAAATGAACACTCTTATCTGTGTCCTCTTACGGACTAGTAAAGAAGACTGTGGCATGTGTGCTAGTCAAGTTTCTTAAGAAAAGCAGAATTGACTGTGATAAAGAAACTTATTATAAAGAATTGGCTCACATGACCATGGTGGTTCCAAGATCTAAAGAATGAGTTACAAACTAGAACTTAGAGAACTGATGTTATAGTTCTAGACTAAAAGATGGCAGACTTAAAATCCAGGGAAACCATTGTTTCAGTTATTTTCCAAAGGCAGGAAAAAATTGATGACCCTATTAGAAGACTGCAGGCAGGAAAAATTCTCTCTTACACAGGAAAGGATTAATATTTTAATTTTATTCAGGCCTTTAACTAATTTGTTGAGGTCCACCAAAATCGAGAGTAATCTGCTTTACTAATCTGCCAATTTAAATGTCAATCTTGGGGCCTTCCTGGTGGCCTAGGGGTTAAGTCTCAGCACTATTACCTCTATGGCCTGAGTTCATTCCCAGGCCAGGAAGCCAACCCACGTATGGTACAGCAGACCTCTCCTGACTTGCCCACTCCTCCCCTCAGCAGTATATTTCAGTAAATCTGCATGTTCTTCTCCCCATTCTGTCTCTGGTGAATCCTCTCACCCCCTGCACCTCTGACCTGCACCCCAGTTCTTCTATGCAAATAATAACAATAATAAAAATAATAATTCTTAAAAATAAATGTCAATCTCATCCAAAAACACCTTCACAAATAAACCAAGAATAATGTTTGATCGAATATTTCTGCATCCCATTACCCAGTCAAAAGATCTATAAAATAAACGATCACAGAATGTAAAATCAGAGTGTAAATGCAGAATCATGAAACATGTGTATACTTAATTTGATCAAGAACTGTCTGGTTACTCTCTAGGCTGGTAGACTTAGTCTACTCACACTCACAGTAGATCAATATGTTCTTATTCCCGGTATTCTTAACCCATGATAACATTTGGCATCATTCAAGTTTATAATTTCGCCAATCTATGAGACTTAAAGAGACATTTCAGTGTTGTTTTAATTTGCATTTTTCATAATACTAATGAGTTTGAATAACTTTTCATATGCATGCTATCTGGTTTCCTCTTCTCTAATTGTTGTTTTAATGTTTAATTTTCTAATGCATTGAATTATCACTCCATTTCACTTGGTATTTATTTGTATTTTCTAATTTTTCTTGTTCAATCTTGCCTGAGGTGTATCTTGTTAATCTTTTCTAGGAAAAAATGTTAAGCTTTTAAAAAATGCTCAATTGCTCTTGTGTTTTGTTTTCACATCTCCCTTTTCTCATACTCCTCTTTCTTTTTATCTTTTTTGAAAAAAGTGATGACAGTTTATTCTACACAGAATCCCCATAAAAGCATAGATTTGAAACAGAATACTCAATCAATTTAACTTGTTTTGTATAGAAACTTCATCATTGCCTAAAAAAAAGTCTACTGATCTGGAATTTTTGTTTTCCCAACTATATTCTATATTATCTTTAAAGATAAAATATTTCCCATATTATCATCTTTTAAGCAAAGCCTTTATATTAAAGGTAATTCAAAGGAATTCTTAGCTTCTTGTTTATACCATTCAAATTTGAATTATATTAATCCAAATGGTGTTTTATTTGTGAGTCACCAGATTCAAAGTGTTCAGAGTATTAACTGTTAAACTGACAAAGCTTTGCCCTTTTTAGATACCTAATCACTATTATGTATACATTCATACTTTAGATCAAGATGTATGGCTACCGGAACCAATAAATAGTAATTCCCACAATTCAGATGTCAATGTTTAAAAATCATAATAATGGCTTCCTTTTTAAAACAAATGGTGTTAGGAAAACTGGACAGCCAGAAGAATGAAGTAAACCACTATCTCACATCATAAACAAACATTAACTCAAAAATGGATTAAAGATTTGGATATAAGATTTGAAATCATAGTCTAAAAACATAGAGGAAAACAGGCAAAGCACACCAGGAGACATATTGTTCAGTAATGTCTTGGGGACTAAACTACAGTGGAAAGGGAAACAAAAGCAAAATTAAACAAGTAAAAATATATCGTACTATAAAATTTCAGCATAGTTAAAGAAGCTATTATTGAAACAAATAACCTTACTGACTAGAGAGAGAATATTTGCACATCATACATCCATCAGACGGTTAATGTCCAAGATTACAAAGAACTTATACAACTTAATAAAATGATGAAAACAACCCAATAAAATAACTGACAAAAGAACTAAATAGACACTTCTCAAATGAAGATATACCAAAGAGTGCATGAGAAAAAATGTTCAGCATCACTTCTCAGAACCACAGTGAAATACCATTTCTCACCTGTGATAATGGTCCATGTCAAAAAGGCCAGAAGTAAGAGGGTTAGCAATGATGTAGAAAAAAGAAAAAAAAGGAGCCCTCATACACTGTAGGTAGGAATGTAGATTACTACAGTCCCTACAAGAAACACTATGTAGTTTTCTCAAAGCATGAAAAATAGGTCTACCATATGATCCAGTAATTCCATTCTAGGTATCTACTCAAAGAATGCAAAAACATTAATTCAAAGAGATATATATACTCTTGTGTTCATTACAGCACTATGTACAATAGCTAACATATGAAAATAGCCCAAGTGCCAAGGGAAAAAGGATAGATTAAGAAAATGTGGTATCTATACACAATGAACTACTAAACAGCTATAAAAAGATGAAACCTTGTCATTTGTGGTAGCATGGATGTCAATGGAAGGGACTGTGCTAAGTGAAATTAATCAGAAGGAGAAAGACAAATATAGGATGGTATCACTCATATGTGGACTACAGAGAAAAAAAACACAAAGGAACAGAAAAATTTAATAGATCCTAGAAATATGACTATAGAATTGAGACTGTCAAAGAGGGAGGGTAGAAGTAGAAAGAAAGGGGAGAGGGCAATGTGTAAAGGACTATGGATACTCTGGTGATAGATATGATGCAATAACATACTTCTGAAGAGGTGTGCACCTACTCCCATAAATCAGATACAGTATTGTAAACCAACATTACCTGAATAAAAAATAATACAAGAAAAATAAGTAAGTTGGGCCTCCCTGGTGGCGCAATGGGTTAAGTCTCAGCACTATGGGGCTATCCTCAGCCACTGAAGCATGAATTTGATCCTCGGCCAGGGAGCTTCCCACATGGTGCAGCAGACCTCTCCTGTCTTGCCCTCTGCTCCCCTCAGCAGTGTACTTCAGTGAATCTGCCTATTCTGCTCCCCACTCTGTCTCTGGTGAATCCTCTCACCACCCCACACCTCTGGCCTACACACCTGTTCCTATATGCATAAATAAACAAATCTTTTTAAAAATAAGTAAGTAAACAAATAAGCAATTAACAATGGAAATCTAGTAAAATTTGGGGAAATTTTTACTGTTCAATCCAGTTGTACAGTGATTTACCAATACTATCCCTACTTAGCAACTCAGCATGTAAAGTTTGGTATTTTTTTCTAAGTTATTTGGGTGGTACATATAAGAGCTGGACTCCAAGGAGAAAAATAGAAATATTATTCAGTAAATGATAAAGAACAGCAAAGCATTTTCGCGTCTGTAGGCAATGCAACAAATATTAACTGCCATGGAAGTCATCTTTTTTGTAGCACCAACTAGAGTGAATATCTGTCCAAGATCTCCTAAGCTGAATGATAAACTGCTAATATCTCATGTCATTTCTATCTCTTTATCTGACAGCATTTGGAAGAGAAAGTGTATTGATCTATCTCTCTCCTTCATATGCACATACACCCTAATCAATGGGAAAATAGCTTGGGTCATATTGAGGGTCAACCCTGAGTTTCTTAGACACTAAATAATTGATCACAGAAAGTGAAATATGTGGCTCTGGGATTCGTCACTCAAGCATTCCATGCCCATATCCTCAGTAGAAAACCACTTTCTGATTGACTTGCTTTGACTGTATGCTTTAAATCAGTGGAACCCATGACACATGCGAGGGTAAGAACAGGGTGTTCTGAGGCCCAGAAAACATGCTGAATAGTGGCTGTCACCTGATCCATGATCAATGACTAGAAGGTTAGTGCTTCAGAAACAAATATCCATTGTGTTATCAATAGTGTTAAATCTCTTTTGGGTGATGTGTATCTGGAATTGTGACTTGATTTTGGCAGACTCATAAAGAGAAGATGCAAGAATCACTTGTCATGGTCAAGTGAGAATAGTTCAAGCAGTTGGAATAGGACCCAGTCTCTAATCAATAGAGCAAAAGCTAAGCAAAATGCCTATCATTTTGAATACAGACAAGTCTGGGGGTCCCCACTGGAGAGAACTGCTAATTACCCTTTACCTCAAAGAATAATGTAAAATCAAGAAAGATAAAGTCATTCTAATGACAACATTGTAATTATCTTTCCACTTAAAAAGTGAAAATATGGCATACTCCTGCATATTTGCACATTACGGTGGAAAATGTGGATGCAACTGGACTCTGCTACACGGTAATAGCTATATGCTAATCTAAAAGCAACATCAGAGTGAGCAAGACCATCCAGGCCTGTGATGGTCACTGACCACCAACACTATACCAATACTAAAATACAGGGACAATATTAAATTCAAAATACTGCACTCATCCAGTTACACTGGGTAGCCCTTTGGGGCGACCCTTAGTCTTTGGTACATCATGTTGGAAAAGAGACTCCTTAGGGATGTATATTCTTCTGGGAGTAGTGGGGGCCTCCACGAAGCTGACAAGTGCTGCTGACCTCTTCTTCTATCACAGTGATCAGAAAAGGAGAATAGAAAAAAATTTTAAAGATTTATTTATTTATGCATACAAGAACTGGGGTGTAGGCCAGAGGTGTGTGGTGGTGAGAAGACTTACCAGAGACAGTGGGGAGCAGAACAGCTGGATCTACTGAAGTACACTGCTGAGGGGAGCAGCGGGTGAGTCAGGAGAGGTCTGCTGCGCCATGTGGGAAGCTCCCTGGTCAGGTATGGAACTCATGCTGCAGTGGTTCTGGATAGCTTCACAGTGATGAGACTTAACCCCTTGCACCACCAAGGAGGCCCCAGGAAAATAGAAATTTAATGAGAATTTTATCTTTAACATGTAAACATGGGTGACATGTTTGAGGTTATATTTTGTCTATTGTTACTTTTTTCAATACTCAAAACTAAAAACGTTAGTGAGACTTACATTTGTGGCAGTTTACAGATGTTTATAGGAGTTCTGAGGGAAAAGTATTTCCACAAAGGTGATAGAGCTAACTTAGTGACCACACAGGTAAGGTACATTCGCCCTGATAAGCAGAGACTTCAAAAAGAAAAAAAAATACTTAGTAAAATATTTGCAGAGGAACATAAATTATTACAAATATGGAATAAGAAAATTCCCCAAAATGGAACTACAAAATACCAGAAACACTGATTGTAGAAATAGTATCATAGGTCTCAAATCCATAAAAGCTGAAAGATGGAAGCACAGAACCTCAGTGTTGAGAGTGTTCTTAAAGAGAAAAAATATCGAATGATTTCACTTATAGCAGGAATATAGGGGAACCAAATAAGAGAGAGACATTCAGCCAGGGAGGGGAAGGATAAGGGCTCAAAACGGGAGAAAAGAGCACAAGGGACTATGGTGATGGTTCACTGGTGAATTGGTGGCGGTAATGAATGGGGCATACATAATAATGTAAAAGATATAAATAATAGAGCCTCCCTGGTGGCGCAACGGGTTAAGCACAGTGCTGTGGAGCTGTTGGCAGCTGCAGTGCAAGTTCGATGCCTGGTGGAGGAGATTCCCACATGGCGTGACAGACCTCTCCTGCCTCGCCCGCTGCTCCCCTCAGCAGTGTATTTCCTGCTCCCCACTCTTGTCTCTGGTGAACCCTCTGGCCGCCCCACACCTCTGGACTGCACCCCAGCTTGTATGAAAAAATAAATCTTTAAAAAAGATATAAATAATAATAATAAAATTTTAAAAATGTCCTTTCCACCTGCAAGGTGTGCATATAAGTTAAAAATCTATAAGGTACTCGTAAATTCTCCTCAATCATGTGAACTATCCTGGAAGTTATTATCATGGAAAATAAAGACGCTTGCTGCTTCTTAACCTTTTACTAAATCCTCTTCTTTATCACATCTCTTGTGATGATATTGACTGCCCGATTTCCAGACTAAAGTCCCTTTCAGCGGATGCTTTGCAATGTTTGTCAAGAACATCTTAAAAACTGAAACACTTCCATTTCTCCATTCAATGACATGTCAATCTTTGAGAGGCTTTCTAGTTTCATATATAAAAGGAGCTCCCAGACACATTCTTTAAAAAATAATAATAATCACAATTTCCTCGTTTGAGAGAAATCACAGCACAGACTAAGGAGAGAGGGAGTGAGCGATTTGGGGTCTCATTGAAAACCTGGGTGTTCTGTCCCATGAGGTGTCCAAGGGTACCTAAACCAGCAGATGGGGGAGATCAGAGAAACAAACACAGCCTAGATCCTTTAGGATCAGAATTTGTATGCTGAATTCATTTGTTCATTTGACTTGTTTATTTCATTTTGTGACTAAACTTCAAGCATCCTTGAACACTGTCTAGTTCTTTTGTACCTTGGACAAGTGTCAGGTAATCAGTTATATGATTATGTGAAATGCAAATGATATTTCAGAGTGGGCATATAGAGCATAGAATTTGGAGTGGACAAAGGCAGTGTTACTACAACCAATGCCTCAGTCTTTGGGAAGTTACTTCAACATTCTGAGCCTCAGTTCTTTCATCTTCTATTTATTTATTTATTTTTAGTTCTTTCATCTTTTAAATGAAATACATAAAACCTTTCACCCTAAATCAATGTTACTATTATGCAATGAGGTGGTAAAAGATAACATGGCACTGTCTATGGCATAAATGCTCAAGTAAAGGTCATATTTTCTTCCTAGATTTTGTCAGCAAGTGTAGGTGCTGAGAATTATGTGAATTTGGTCTGTGGATGCTTTCTTTGACCATATTGCCTAATTAACCAGTCAAAATTATACCCAGACTATTAATAAGGCTTTTGTTGGGATGCAATTTGAAACTTCATCCTAAAATTTCGTTTTCAAGTTCCTAAAATTCCTACTCTCAGATCCCTTGATATAAATTACAGGATAGGTTGGGTCTCTGGATCTCAGTTCATAACAGGCAAAATCATAATGTGGCCATGACCCTGGTTAGTAATGATGTCTGCACAGTAGCTTCCCAAGTTTTTGTGTAACTGAAGCATGGAGGGCCCTGTCAGCCTCTCTGATTTTGACCAGATCTGATTTCTTGAAGAACTATAACTGGGAGGAATAGGAAAGAACACCAGGTATACTAGGTTCCCCATTCCGCGATCCTGCCTGCCCTGATGATCCCATCACTGAGGTGAACGGCCCCTTCTCCCTTACCATTCCTCAGTTTTTATACCCTTCCCTTCTGTGGACTCCATTGCTACCATCATCACACCACTGTCAGTGTGTGTCAGTGTCAGACTGTTGTTCCTGTTCTCCCTTGTAAAAGTGCTGGCCTGCCATTACTTATCTTGTCTGTCAAGACTTTTGCCCTTTTTCCTGGATTTTTCAGAGGGAGATTGTCTTTTGCTGAAGTCTATGAAATTAGTACTGAGCTGAACCAGGGTTTACACTCAAGTCTGTGTGACTTCCAAACCATTTTAGCAGCACACAGTCTCCATGCTGTGAGGCTCAACAAAGGTACTTCACGCCTACTATTATGCCATGTATGTATCATGTACTTATATGCAGTGTTATGGTATATGTGCACTCATGATGTATGTGTATATATCACACACATTATAAGTATTATGTGTATTTGCTTCTTTATCCTCTTCCACTGAAATATAAGGTCCATGAGGGCAGGGATTTTGCCTTATTAGCTACTGTGCCCTCAGAACCTAGAGTTCTGCCTGGCCCAGTGGCAAGATATCTTTTATAGTTCTCTAATAATCTTTTTTTTACAAACATTTGATGAATAAATGAATGTATAAATTAAAATAAAACTTTGTAAATGACACTGGCATAGATATGTGTGCTTCAAATACAGATAACTATTTGGTCTGTAACAGTATATGTTGACATTTCTTTCTTCCCCAAAATATTAAAATTTACCTTATAGACCATTATTTTCCAGATGAAAGGCATTCATGAAGAAGCCTGAATTTTCAGGAGAATGTGTTTTGGGACAGGAAAAGTTGTAGGAAGGCATTATTATAATGCACATTAATCACCACTCCTTTTCAGAGCCAGCTTAAAATTGTGCCAGTTTGGTTGCTATTTTAGACTGTATTGATAGATCTCCAATAACTGTAATTAAAATTTTTCTCCAAGAAGAAACAAGTGATCAACGACATTTTCTAAGGTTTCTTATGATTGTGTAGCAAAATGTGTCTCTCAAATGCTGCAATTTCAGAGGATTTCAATGGAGGACTTAATGAGGGTTTGGAGACATGCAGACTTAGTAATCATCATTTAGCTACAAAAAAAAAGTATTAAGAAATCTAAAAAGGGCCTTAGGTTAATTGTTATTTAGCAAAATGAAAGACTGTTTAAGATCTTTTTCTTGCCACATTTGGATCTCACCAGATTTACTTCTTGAACCTTCTATCAGCATAATTCTGCACATTACCTCCTCTATTCTCATGTCTCAGCTTATGTTTCCATCCCCAAAGCAGGAGCTAAAATGGGAGAGGAAACCAGAAAGTTTCTTTTAAAGAGTCACAGGACTTAGGAATAATTTTAGTATCATGCACAGTCATAATACAAAATTTATAACTCATAAAAATTTAGAGGAAAAGGGGAAATATAAATCCAAAATACCAAAGTTACCAGGAAAAACATTTTGCTTTATTAAGTTTTGTATTTCATCAATGCTATTCTTAGCCTATTTTAGGTTTTACGGAATGTACAATTTTGCATCTTTTTTTTTTAACCTAACCAGAGATGTTATCACATTTATACAAAACCTCCTGTTTCCTTAATGGTTAAATAGTGCATGAGAAACAGGTAATTTCACTGATCATTTTCTTATTCCTGAAAATTAAAAAATTGTCTTTCTTTGCAATTTTATTAATCCTTCATTGGAAATTTTTGTGACTATTTGTTTCCATATTCAGAATTCTTTCTCTATAGTCCCACCAGCATAATGTGTGGATAAAAGATGCAGAACAATTTTAATACTCTTTTCTCAAAAGATCAATTTTAAAATTCTCAAATTTCTAAATTCTTTTTTTTTTCCAAAAGGTTGGATCATGTACTCTGACCTTCCATATTAGAAATGCAAATTAATTCCTCCTAGGCCTAATGTTTCATGAAACATGAGTACCTCTGTGACCTTGAACTTATCCCTGTCCACAGCAGATGGGATCTGGGCCAACCTAAGAAAAATCTTTCTTGTTTTCTGCATTACATTTTGGTTTGGGAAACAAAATACATTAGATGTCTCCTCTACAATGTGTATGAAATTGAGACCAACGTTGGTGCCAGATTTGACTGGAATCACAGCACATACAAGCCATACACTTGGGGAAAAGGGACATAGGATCCATGGAAGAACTAGGAGTCTTGCAAAAGATACCAGTTTGCATTGAGACAAGAAACCACGGGGCCCTTGGAGCAGGGCAAGTCTGAGATAGAAGATCACATTGGTCTAAAGAATTTATACTCCCAACAAACATTTCCCTTTTTCTTATAGTCAACCTCCTGTTTCCTTAAGCTTCTCTGAATGAGTGTCTGCTCCTTGCAACAGAAAATCTCTGACAAGGCAGTTGTCAGTGTCAAAAATGACAGCATTTTGTATAGAACTATTACCAAATTCTCAAGAGCGTCCTGAGAACCCAAAGGTAATAAATATAGGATTACTCCCTTGGGGCTCACATCAACTTAAGAGGCACTCATTCAAGTTTTTTGTGTATAAACACACAAACACTCATACATCGATGTGTATATGCTTGTATATATATATACATGCATGTGTATATATACATATATAAATATACTCATGACTAATTTTCTGATGCAAAGACTCAAGTAAGATTTGAAGGTCAGTGATGGTTCCCTGCAGCTAAAATTCAATGCTATCCTCTAATGTCCTAAAATGCCAAGAGAGGAAAATATGGAAACAAATTTCTAACTTTGCCTCAGGAAATGTTGTAAAAGAATGCACAATAATGTAGCCAATCTATAACTTAACCTACACAGAAATTAAAATTAACTTCCTGGGAAATGGTCAGGGGGGATGATGTCATGAAATTGAAATAATAATGCCTACCCTAGCCCATTAGCATGCCACACAATGGTACTCACGCATCTGAACGGGGAGACAAGTGATCACAGGAAAGGGGGAATGAATGGTTGTGGTTCATACACTGCACATATCAGAGAGGCACACACATCCTCTCAAGTGCACCTTCTTCACAGAGGAGATGAGCATTCTTCTGTCAGGGAGGTTGAGGCAAGATTCCCTGCCTAGTCTGTAGTCCCATTAGCAAGTGTTAGAGCTGGGCCACGAGCCCAGAACCAGTCTGATCCCAGGAGGCATTCTCTTTGCTCTACCCACCTGACTTACACATGTTTGTACTTCCACTAAATCTGGAAGCAGAAAATGCTTCTGTATGTAGGGTTTTTTTTTGACTTATCCTTGGGCCAAATATCTTTTGTAGGGCTTGTTTTTCTATGATCAGGGATTGAAACCTATTTCCCACTCAGTTTGTCATTATTCCCTCAACTCACTCCCTCCAAGATTGCCTAGCTTTTGGAACTGCACATGTTTTGGACTCAGATACATATTCCTGATGGCAAAAGACTGAAGGGACAAGACTTAAATATTAATTTTCTGAACAGTGTAGCCCTTAGGGTCACCACATGGTGAGTGTGGGAGAAGTACGATAGAAAGAAGGAAGAAGAGCCTCCCCAGCTGTGTTTCCATGCCCCAGTTTCCTCTACCTGAGCCCCTCCACCATGACTGGTCAAAAGTTTTCTTCCACTTCCCCAGGTAATGTTAAATATTTTTTAAAGTCTCACTACTTAGACTCATTCATTCATCTACTTCTGAGTTCAAGGGAAGAGTCATATTACTGACTTTTCTTACCACGAAACTTTTATTTTCAGGCCCAAGTAAATTGATGTTCATCTTCAATTCCCCACATAATCTCCCAGGCACACTCATTCTGTATCGATATGCTCTACAAGACATACAGCTCCACTGTGGGTGAAATGGGATGTAGTTACTGAAATGAAATGTAAAAACTAAGATGGAAAAAAAATCACTACTGTGCTCTCTCATCTCATTTCTAAAGGGTCAGATGGAATTTATCCTCCAAAATATTCCCTTAGGCTTCAGCTCAACTCTGGGGCAAGTCTTAGATGGTGTTGTTTGGAGATACTAGAATTAATTTACCATAAATAATAACATGCTACTTTATTATATTTATGTATTAACTCATTCACTTATTGAACAAACATTTATTGAGTGACCTTTATGTACTGGGCACGGTGCAAGTCATAAGTCGCTTAAGGGAAAAATACAGAATTCGTAAGATACAGATTCTGTCTGGTGCAGAAAGAGGGAAAGTAAACAATTATTGAGGAGTGAGCTAGGGTTTCAGGTGGAAATTCCAGGTCACCAAGAAGTGCACCCTCACTGCCTAAATGGTATCAGAAGAAATATAACCAGAGAGGCACTTTTGATTCAGAGCTTACATTCATTGAAGAGGGCATGTGTAAAAGCAAATCCACCTACTAGAACCAGGGCAGATGGTACAGTGAGTCTTTCAGTGTAGCACTGGAGATTGGGGCCCCAGGAGCACAATGAGAGTGAGAGTGTGGCCATTCCAGGTGAGACAAGAGGCCAGGAGACCTCCCACGCCGTGGCAAGGCTTTAACTCTACCCTGCTAGTCACTAACACAGGTGGGGCAAAATGAACACACATGCTCACCACTGGCTGTCCAGACTTTTTTCCCTAGTCCAGAGTTCATTACAGGTGGTAAATATTAAACTCCAGATCCTGCGAGTTCCAGGAGGGGGCTCTAAATTCCTGGTTTGAAGGAGAAAACA
The DNA here is from genome assembly GCA_004024925.1 of Scalopus aquaticus. Classification (NCBI taxonomy): domain Eukaryota; kingdom Metazoa; phylum Chordata; class Mammalia; order Eulipotyphla; family Talpidae; genus Scalopus; species Scalopus aquaticus. The sequence goes on from PVIJ01014884.1 coordinate 31,350, forward strand.
AGAGTTAAGGTAAAAGAGTAGCCCAGTTTTGCTATTTATTAACTGTGAGACTAGAACAAATAAATTAACTCTCTCCTGCTCTGTTTACTTATTTGCATATTGAGGGTGAACTGAACTGCTTTGATGGGTAAATATCGCAGTGTATAAAATGCCTTGCTCACTGCCTTTGTGAAAATAAAGCACGTTGTGATATTTACCAAGATTCCCTCATTGCTGGCCCCTTATCCAGGCGTTTCACCTTCACCACCTGTGTCAATTCTGAGCTTTGGAGTTGCAAAAGGCAAATATCTAGCAAATAGGGTAAAGTTTTGGGAGTCAGAGTCAGAAAGGAAACTAAGAGTTCCACTCTGCTGTGGCTGATGTCTGTATCCTTTTAGTCCCTTCTTCTGGGACATGATAACAAGCATCTCAGAGACTTTTAGGGACATTACGGATAGAGAAGAGCTGGGCTTCTGATTCATTGCCAATGGATGTTGTAATAAATTGCCAAAAAATGGCCTAAAAGAACACACACACACACATTTTCTAGCTCTGCGTGATGATAGATGTTAACTACACTTACTGTGGTCATTCTATAAAATATGCAAATATTGCATCACTGTATTATATACCTTAAGCCAATATAATATTGTCTTAGTGAAAAATAACATATGTTCATACTCTTATAGTTCTTAGTAGGTCAAATCTGTCAGCAGGGTCATGCTCCCTCTGAAGGCTCTGAGGGGAACTCATTCCCTCACTTTGCCAGATACTGGAGGCTGTCTCCAGTCCTTACTGGTGTGTTCTTCCGTCTTCAAAAATAGCGACTTCGAATCACACTCTCTCTGCTACAGTTACGACATCATCTCTTTCTTCTGTCTCTGTAGTCAAATACCCCTCTGCTTCCTTCATATAAGGACATTGTGATCACATTTAGAGCCTGAAAGAATAATCCAGGAGAATCTTCCCCATCTCAAGATCCTTAAATTAATCAGTATCTACATTCAATTAATCAATATCCTTTTTGCAAATTAAGAAAACATATTCACAAGGAACTGTTCCAGGGATTAGGACCTATATGTCTTTGGGGTCATTTTTCAGCCCACCAGTGCTCCTTTCTTGATTAAAGAATGGGAGCCCTGAAGCAGAGCTCGAACTAGTGAGAGGCAAATGAGCCACTCTGGGCAAGTATGTGATACACAGTGACTGTTACTCTCAGGGTCATCCTGAGTGAGAGATCAGCTTCTGTAAATGAGCACTTCCTTAAATTTTGCTTCCCTCACTCCAATCTGGACCCTCTCTTGGAATGTTCCAAAACATATAGGTCAGAATGTGTCTAGACAATGGGCCTGAGACAGTCCAATAGAGTTCCTGCTGGTTTGGGAAGCTGGAATGTGCTTGCCAGAGTGAGTGAGTGGGTGAGTGAGTGAGTGAGTGTGTGTGTGGGGGGAGAAGTAGGGGTGGGAAGGACATAGACTAACAGACAGGGATGAAGATACAGAGCACTAGAATGATTTCCCAAGATCACAAGAGTAGCGCCCTTCTCTAAGTATCACTCCAGAGTGGAGCAGGTTTCATTCAAATGGAGCCAATCTTGGAAAAGCATTGTCTGTGTCTGGAAGTGGGAATCACAGGCCAGATGGGGAGTGAGGTTGTCTAGGGGCTTGCCAGTATGGGCAGTGCCAAGGACCAGGAAAAAATCCCTTGGAAGGAACATGCAATAGGAATAATGAAGGGAAAATCATGAGTTTGCAGCAATTGAACCTTCTGGAGAATGTGGCCCAAAGAGGAAATTAAATGCAGATGTCATATATATACTCATAGTGTCTGGTCTTTGGGCTCCATAGAGCAAAGAATAATGTTCCTTTCCTCCTGGTTACTCCACTAGGACTGAGATGCTGTTTATATCCCCACTTTTTTCTGGAACTCCTGTCTCTGGGAAATTCAATGAAAATAGCACCTTCCTCAGTCCTGGGCCTGGCTATCTTCCTCCACACCTCCTTCTTTCCCTCACATACTCACAGCTGAGCGGACAGTGACTCAAGCTAATTACACAATAACGAGAAAACACACACACACACACACACACACACACACACACACAAACAACCCCCCCCAACAGCAGCTGGGGCATTCTATTTATTTGTCTGCTATTTATAACTCACTCAGACAAGGAGGTCTTATCTCCTTCTCCCACCATCACTCCCTCAAATGAAATTTCTCTAGGGCGGATCCAGTTTTATCTAAATTGGTTGGACAGAGGAGCACAGCATATATAATCCATACTGAAAGAGATAAGGCTTTCTCCTTGTACTTGATATAAAAATAACCAACAAGCAAAATGAGCATGGATAGGGAAAAATTAATTTACTTCCTTGCCTAATTAGTAGATGCAGGATAAATGCATCTGCTTTGCACCCTAATTATAATAATACTTAGCAGTTACATGAAGCTCTTCATCATCATAAATAACATCCTTTCCTGACACTAAATAATTAATCTTTGGCACCCCTGTGTGAGTGTCTTATTGGAACAAGAGAAGTACGATGAAGTTGCATGGGAGCAGATCAGGGTGAGATGCTAAGGCCACACTTGATCATGAAAGCAAAGCTGCTGCACGTGTCCCAGCCTGCTGGGCTCAGGATCTGGGGTCTGGGGACAAACTGTGTGCTCCCCAGCTATAGTGAGAAGTACACCATCAGGTCCCAGAGGCTGGAGTAGGAAGGAGCAGTCCCCAGGTGAGCGCCCCCAGAGTGCCTTCAGTGTGTCCCTGGGCTGTTTTCCCACCCCTTGGATGGATGCTCATCGTTCAACCCTGCTTTTCCTTGTTTCTTGCGGAAGGATCGAATTCCTGGCATCTTCGCTCAGAACTCTTGGTAAGTCCTGTGATTCCTACCCTTACCATATGTCATAAGGTTCTTTGCCTCCAAACCCTATGATCTCACAGTCCTTGTACCTTTTCTCAGACACCTTAAACAGAGTTTCAGTCTCCACTTGAGTTGGATTTGCTCTCGCATCCTTCTGAACAACAGCAGTGCTGCCCACTTGCCATCTGGGGGGATACATGCTTCTGCCCACCCCCTTCCCATTCCTTCCTGAGGCTGTTTCTCCATCAACAGGGAGCACCAAGCGTGCACCCACCCAGGACCATGCCAGTGAGGGCACGAACTTTGGCCCAAACAAACCTCAGTCCCAGACAAAGGGAAGGTGTGCCCTACCTCCCAGCCCTTTATACCTCATCAATTCCAGCAGCTGCAGAAGCCACCATCCTTCCCAGATTCTGGAAATAAATTAGCATTGTAAAGGGAAAAGTGACAATACAATTGTCATATTGTGTTGATCCTCAATTAAGTTTGTTTTAAAAATTACATGTCAAATCATTTGTTAAGGTCTTATTTTTTGTGACTTATAGAAAAAAAAAAAGAAACCCATCACAAAGTTATGGATGTTATCTACAACTCTAGGACCTTGCTTTTATTTCGTAGCCAGGGGTAGGATAAGGGTAATCAATAATATAATCATTACTTAAATTGCAGCTGTATTGTATTTTTAGTTTTTCCTTACATTTATGAACATAATGGGTCATAAAAAATATTGCTTAACTTTAAAATTTTTTAAAGCTCAAAGCTACTATAATGGGATAAGAATTATAAGTTCTAATTATATTGCTTTGAGGCAAAGTAATTATGCAACATTTTTTTAAAGTATGAATAAAACACAACAGATCTTTCTTCTCATTTTCTTAATTTTGGGCTTTATCCTTAACTATGGAAGACTTAAATCTTGGATTTCTAACTACCATCCTTCCATAGTTCTGTGAGTAATACATTTCTGGTTAAATCATAATTGTTCAGAAAAGGGAGAAGGGAGGCAGCAAAGAAACACCAAGGTTGCTACACTACGCCTGCGAGATGGCATTCCTCATTTCTGTACATATTTTTATATTTTTGCAATAATGTTGACTTGGGTTTTCTTGATGATGAAATTTATTTATTTATAGTTTTTAAATTTTCTTTTTTATATTAAGGTAGTGGCTCTTAACCCCATTTCACAAATCAGAAGCCTGAATTCATTCTATCTGATTCCAGATCCCATTGCTTTCTTCTGCTGCTCACGCACAGGCCAGCTCTGGGCAGTAGCCAGGAGAGGGGTGGGGAAAGTGAAAGACTCAGGAGGGCGTGACACTGCCAAGGAATCATGGAGGTGGGAGGATCACAGGAGATCTTCACTCCAGGGCTGGAGTGTGGGAGCTTCAGGGAGTTGGGTTTCTATTGATAGGAAAGAGAAACTAGCACCTTCTAAGATCTCAGAGATCCTGGGCTGTCCTCTGCAGAAACATAGGAAAGGAATAGACCTGTCAGAATGTTGTAGCTCAGATGCAATCTGCAATGTGGTAGCTGCTTCTTTTGAGGTCATTTTTAATTCTGAGGAGTGCTGGTTCTGTCTTTGAACCCTCAAGTTTCCTTAACTTCACAACAAGGGAAGTTGAACTGAAGTCTAAACAAGTGTTTTAGGTTTCATAACTATGTGTGTCTCTCAATGAAACCTACACTTAAATCTAATTTGTGAAGACACCACATTACACAACTGTATTCAGCAAACTATCCCACTTACCAGAAGAAAGGATAAATAGATTGTATTTTCTGGCCTGCGATTGACTGATTTAATAAAGACAGTGGGGGAGAAGAGAATTGTTATCTTATTTACAGTCATCAAAAATGACAGAAACAATGTTCATGGTTGGATGACTAGAGTTTTTCTCAAAGGATGCCTAGCTTATTTTCATAATAAAAATAGCCAACTTAGATTCTACTTATTCTGTACCTTCTGCTTTCCAAATACATACAATGTGTTCCCCGTATTTAAGCTCTTTGAGTAATTTTATTGTTAATTATTCCCATTATACATAAGGAGAAATGGGACTTTGCTAAGATAGGGTCTGCCCAAAGTTCCCAGTCTACCCTGGAGTCCTAGTACTTCCCACCACAACCTCTGCCCAAGGATAATCAGAGAAATCAGAATGCTGAGAGTCAAAACACAATTCATTCCTTTAATCTCATGAGAAATTACATTTTAGGTAACATGGACCTCTAAAACAGGTGGCACAATTTTTGGTGGTAGCCCTCTGCCTACCTTTGAGTCTGCAGCATTCCATCTGCTTGCCTGATGGAAGCCCACCAGCTCTGTAGCTTCCTCTGCCAGTGAGCCGGCTGCAGAGAATCCTCTAGAAACATTGCCAGTTCCTACTTCACACCTAGACCCCTGTAAAGAAACCTCAGCCTGGATCTTCTCTGTACCACATTTTTTATCGCCCATAGAACCAGCTTCCCTGGGGTTCTCAGCAATACTATCTGTCCTCAGCTATCACACCTTAAAAGGTTAAAGATAAACACATTCTCTTTTTCCAGAAAAAAATTAATTCTACTTCACACTGACATATGCTGTATTGACAAAGGGCCGCAGGCCTTTCTTTCCCCCAAACTTTCAAAACAGAAGGTCTCTGTCCAAAATAGAAGTGTATGTTATACTGTTCCCATAAAAGAAGGAAAGAAGAAGCGTCTCAGAGCTACAAACAATCTATTTCCAAGTTCAGAGCAAACAAAAATATGTCAGCCCAGAGGGGATGGATTTGGAGGGAACAGGGAGCGAGACATGCAAACTTTATTCTATGTTTAAATCCTAACATATGGGCCATTCTTATTTTAGGACGACAAATACTGACTTCCATATTTTTATAATTAATGACATGAAAAGTAGCACTAAGCTACATTTGAAGGTCCCAATAGGCTATCCTGCTATCAGTAGTGTTGAAACCATGTGCCCATTTTGCAGATTAGATTTGAAGAAGTCAACTGACATTGCCCACAGTCACCCAACGATATAAAAGCAGAGCACACATGCAAATCGGGGCTGGTGTACTCATCTCCCCAGTCAATCTCATTTTCCGGGCATATCCGGATGGCATATTCTGATGATGAAATCTGTCAACATCCAGGGGGATGGGTGGTCTCTTGCAGGTGCTGGGAGGAGGGGGTTGATGTTTCTCAATGCTAGAGATGGAGATTTGTCTCCCAAACCCCAATATAGGGAACAGTGCTCTGGGCTCAGGACTCAGCAGACCTCTGGGCTATTATTTGTTAAGTGAATGGAATTGCACATGAGAAGGCAAATGAAACAGCTTTGCCATGCATGAAAGTGGAGTAATTCTCACAGTTCATGTTCCATGGTGCTAGGACCAAGGCCCTCTCACCAAAGCCCCTCTCTGAACCTAAGCTTCCTATTCCTCACCTTGGCTAGCCCTGGACCTTGATCAGGCCCCTGACTAAAATTGCAGATGGAGTTCTACAGTATTTCCCAACTGCTCCATAAAAATTCATGTTGCCTATCATACCTAATGCTCTTTTATCTCACAAATTTATTTGTGTAAAATGCACAGCTTCCTTTTGATTTTTTTTTTTTTACCTCTAATCAGACATGATATTTCAGTAGCTGGGAGTTGAAAACATAATGGTTTACCATGCACCATCACCATAGTCCCTTGTGCTCTTCCCACCCTCATATGGGTGAACTGGTAGTGCAAATTCTATGGGGACTACACGTGAGAAAAGAAAGCACATATTGTAAAAATAATAAAATAAAATTTAAAAAAATAATAACAGTTTATTCACTCAGGTCTCCCCACCGTCATTGCTCAGTGTTCTAAGTTGCCAAAGTTTTGCATGTATCAAGCTCATAGGATGGGGTGGAAAAGAGCTTGTTCAGGTAATTGTCCAGCAGGTTGCATGTGCTGAGGCTTAGGGGCTCACATTAGGATTTCAGTTGTGGGTCCATGCAGGTAACTATAGTCTCTGGTTTTCAGTCCTTAGGTTCCTTACCGTGAAGCTTTCTCTCAGCTGACATGCTGCCTTTTTTATGGGACAGGGGAAGTTTCACCTGTAACCACATCACCCTAGCCTGGAAGAACTACCCCTTTACCATGGCCATGTTATTCCTATGCAGTAACAGATTCTTATGTTACTCCTTCTCTGGAAGTCTCCTGTGCTAGTTAAATTCCGAGATGCTCTCCAGGCAGTTTAAACAGATAGGCCCTGCAGCCATTTCTGTTCTGTATTAGATCACTCCTGGGCTTCAACTGAGGCAATGGGCAGTTTTTTAACAGGAGCACCATGGCTCCTGGGTTTGGGGTACAGCAGAGCATACCCACCTCTGTGGTGCGGCCCCTTGTGCCCACACCACTGCTAGCAGGTTTTGACAGCCAACTTCAGCGCAGGGTAGTTTTTGGCACTGGTGGTGTTTCAATTTAAAAAATATGCCAATCATGTTTGAGCTCATACCAGCACCAATTAAGTCTTGGAAGTGGTGCCAGAGGGATTTGGACACTTCGACTTCAAAGACTCATTGAGACCTTTGGTGCAGATCTTTTTTTTTTTTTTT